>BJCM01208025.1:0-11235 GCA_018326385.1 Flaveria bidentis
TGAACGAATGAAAAGTCTTGCAAGCAAATGAAAGGAGGTTCACAACTCATTGAGGGTTGTTAGCTCAACCATGTGTTTATAGTGTGTGATCTTGGATAAACCTTAATGGTTCACACATAGGGGGAGTTAGTCTATGTGACTACTCCATACGTGCGATACGTCCGTTATGTGCGATATGGGGTCCTTGTCGCTTAACCCTAGATGATATAGCTTTGTGCTCAGTAGGGGGTTAAGTACATGATAGGACCTAGATAGAAGTGAAAAGATAATAAATGTACGAAAACTGTGATAAGTACAAAATGTGCAAAACGTGCGAAATGTATGAAACGAACAATGATGAAGATAATAATTATTACCTTATTATACGTATGATGTGTGATCACATGCGATAGTAAAGAAAATGATTTAATGAATGAAAGGTAATTTAATGTTTTTGTAAAACTAGAACATACTTAGCAACACTGATTTTTATGCATTTTCTAGTTGGCATGTGATTGTTGCTGAGGATGGCACGGGGTGGCTACTTGGCTTGTTTTGGATGGCATCCATTTCGTATAATGTTTTTGTGATGTGGTGTAACAAGTTGTTTTGTAATCGGTCAACGATGTATTATTTTGCAAAAGCAATTATAATGAAATGAAAAAGGTGTTTAAATGTTACCGCTGTAATGTTTTATTAAAGTTAATATAAATATATATTTTATGTGCGATGATTGATCAGCTTTGAGCATCCCGGGAACGAGGCATTACAATTGATTTATTAGTGTTAAAAGTGTTTAATTGTTTGCTTGTTTTTAGCAAATCGTTTTTGTGTGACCACTAAAAACTGTGAGTACTGTTCCATTGCTTGAATAACTTAGATAAATATTTAAATTAATTGAATAAGAGATCTGAGTTATTGATTGACATTCATCAACTCTTCAAGATTATTTGAATGAATACATTAACAAAATTCTTGATTTCATAATTTTATTATCATTAAAAGGATTGATAGATTTGTGACCTCAATTGTTTAATTTTTGATAAGTTTTGTCACTAATTTGTTCATTACTCAAACGATACTATATAATAGTTAAAATCTTAGACTTTAACTAAATAGGAGTAACTTTGGTGGATCATCCTACCAACCTCCAAAGTTGGAAACTAAAGCAGATTTTAAGTCCTGAAAATCTAGTTCAGGAATTTGTAACACCTGGTTATTTATAAAAGACAGAGAAAGAAGAATAAAGTGAAGAAAATGAAAAAAAATATATTTTACCCAAGTTGAAGGGTAAAAAGTGTCCAAAAGGACAAACTGTTTGAAAAAGTGGATGTAAAAGGTGATGGCCGCCCATCACTCTCTCTACACACATAACATTAGGATTTTTTCTATAGAGAGGGAGAAGAGCTGAAAACTCTCAGTTTGAAGAAGAAGAAGAGTAGAAGTTCAAATTCATGGTAAGAGTTTGTGTGTTTATGGTGTTCTTAACTGGTTTTATCCTCGGTTGTATGCTTATGTGTGGTTGTGTGTGTTTGGGTGTGTGTTTTGGTGGGTTTCTAGGTGTGAACTTGTAGCAAACAGGTTTGAAGGATTTCTTACCCGAAGAGGCTGCTAACATGAGTTCTAGAACCCCTTGTTTACATGTTTTGAACTATTTTGGGGCTGGAAATGCATGTATGGCCTTTTTATAAAAGTTGGGTTTATACCCGTATGTATGAATGTGTGTATGTTATGTGTGGAGTTTGATTTTGGGCTATGTTCATGTTTGATGATGTTATGATTGTGTTTTTATGGCTTAGAATATAAGATTTATGCTTAGAACATGTTAAATGGTATTTGGGGACTGCAATTTGATGTTTAGGTGCGAATGAGGCTGCTCATGCACCCAAATAGGGCTCATGTGCCGAAGTTTTAGAATTTGCCTAAGTGTTCCCAGGCGCCTAAAACTTCATGCGCCCCAATAGGGCTCATGTGCCTGAAATGTCCTCGTGCGCCTAAATGGTCATGCGACTAAAGTCAATGCAGATGAAAATTACGCGACTGGAGGAAATGCGGATGAGTAAGAGGAAATGCGGATGAGTAAGAGGAAATGCGAAAGAGTAAGAGGAAATGCGGATGAGTTAAAGGAAATGCGGATGAGTTAGAGGAAAAGCGGATGAGTCGAGGAAATGAAGATGAGTAAGAGGAAATGCGGATGAGTAAGAGGAAATGCGTATGAGTAAGAGGAAATGCAGATGAGTTAGAAGAAATGAAGATGAGTTAGAGGAAATGAGGATGACTTAGAGGAAATGCGGATGACTTAGAGGAAATGCGGATGAGTAAGAGGAAATGCGGATGAGTAAGAGGAAATTCGGACGAGTAAGAGGAAATGCGGATGAGTTAGAGGAAATGCGGATGAGTTAGAGGAAATGCGGATGAGTTAGAGGAAATGCGGATGAGTAAGAGGAAATGCGGATGAGTAAGAGGAAATGCGGATGTACAAAAGAAATGCGGATGAACAAAAGAAATGCGGATGAACAAAAGAAATGCGGAAGAACAAAAGAAATGCGGATGAACAAAAGAAATGCGGATGAAGACTTAGTTTATTTTCTAAATTTCGGGGAAAAGTGCAGATGTAGCTTTTAACTTGGGAAGTTCCCGGGGGTTCATGTAGGTTGACTTTTAAGGTC
The DNA here is from genome assembly GCA_018326385.1 of Flaveria bidentis. Taxonomy (NCBI): domain Eukaryota; kingdom Viridiplantae; phylum Streptophyta; class Magnoliopsida; order Asterales; family Asteraceae; genus Flaveria; species Flaveria bidentis. Next base: position 2,649 of record BJCM01208025.1, read on the forward strand.
ATAGATGATGTGATGGGCATGAATGATATAAGATGATGATTAGATGTTGACTTGATGATGGTTTGATGATGATGATGATGTTAAGTATGAGGTTATGCATGATTGATGTGTGAATGATGATGTATGATGATTGTGTATGATTGCATGTTATGTTCCCTATTATGTATGATGACATGACTTTACGTGGTGTGATATTGTTAATGAATGTAAAGTATTATCTTAACAAAGTGAAAGATTTAAGATAATGAAAGTGGAACATAATGAATGAATGAATGAAAAGCCTTGCAAGAAAATGAAAGGAGGTTCACAACTCATTAAGAGTTCTTTGCTCAGCAGTGTGTGTATTGACAGCGTGTGATTTTGGCTAACTCATAAGGGTCGATACACACAGTAAGAGTTTAGTCTTGTTTACTGCCCTAATATGTGAGATTTCCTAATTACTGTGTGTATATATATTTACAGCATGCGATTTTGGCTGACCCATAAGAGTTCACACACATAGGGGGAGCCTGTCCTAGTGACCACTCCAATATGTTTGATTTCCTAATTACTGTGTGTCATACAACATGTGATTTTGGCTAACTCATAAGGGTCCATAAACACAGTAAGAGTTCAGTCTTGGCGACTGCTCCAATACGTTCTATTTGCTAATTACTGTGTCTATATATATTTACAACGTGCGATTTTGGCTGACGCATAAAGAGTTCACACACACAGGGGGAGTCTGTCCTAGTGACCACTCCAATACGTGCAATTTCCTAATTACTGTGTGTCATACAATGTGCGATTTTAGCTAACTCATAAGGGTTAATACACACAGTAAGAGTTCATTCTTGGCGACTGCTCCAATACGTGAGATTTCCTAATTACTGTGTGTATCTACATTTACAGCGTGCGAGTTTGGCTTACCCATAAGAGTTCACACACACAGGAGGAGTCTGTCCTAGTGAACACTCCATACGCGTGATATGTACGATATGTGCGATATGTGCGAACGCGCGAAATGTACTAAATGAACGATGATGAAGATAATAAATATTACCTTGATGTATGTACGATGTGTGATCACATGCGATAGTAATAAAAATAATTTAATGAATGGAAGGTAATGCAATGTCTTTATAAAACTAGAACTCACTCAACAACTCTGACTTTTTATGCATTTTCCAATTGGTAGGTGAGCATTGATGAGGATGGCACAGGGCAACTACTTGGCATTTTTGGGATGGCATCCATTGGATAGAAATATGACGTTTTTGTGATGTAATGCAAATAATGATGTTTTGTAACCAGTCAATAATGTATTATTTTGCAAAAGTGATTATAATGAAATGGATGTTTAAATGTTTTCTCTGCTATGGTTTCTTTAAGTTAATGAAAACATATGTTTTATGTGCGATGATTGACCAGTTATGAGCGTCCTAGGAACGGGGCCTTACAAGTTGGTATCAGAGCCAAAGTTTAAGTGAAACGGGTAAATTTTAAAAAGAAACCTTAACTTAAACTGAAAATGGGACGAAAGTGGAAAGGATGCCAGTCCACGTAGCTACGTGCCATAAGGTATTTTCTTAATGTTAACCAGTATTACATGTGCATGTTATGTGGTTTATGTGCTGCTTGTTGATTTAGATACTAATGTAGTCAGGATAGGAAATGCTTGGGGTATGAAGAGTAAAGTAAGTGGCTAATCACAACTGGCCACTGTAATTAAGGACTTACTATACTTGACATAAACTGAGTTGTTCCCTTGAATTATCGTGTTGGTGTTTGAATCATTTAGTGTGTCTTGAGGATGGCCGGTGGTAGATCTCCGGAGGTTTTTTCAGGTGAAGGTTATGGTGGACGTGGTGTTGGACCGCATGTCACGAGATGTATGACTAGGGCTGTTGAAATGGCACTCGAAGAGCCTGAGATCCATCACCCGTAAGGCGATGATGATAGTGCTAGTCTGAGGACCATATTAAAAGAGGTTGTTATCGAGGGAGTTCAATAGGTCATGCAGGTGATTATGATGTCTATGGTGACTGAGCTAATTAGGGCGGTGAAGGAGACGACCGCGATTGAAGTGAACAAGAAGAGTAGCGACGACCAGAATTGGAATGAAAAGCGGGTTGAACGTGGGGGTTACACTCCAAACAACAAGGTTGCCAGGACGGATGACCGGCCTGTAGCTTCGTCCGGTGCGGAGATGAGGAAGTGTGGTAAGTGTGCTAAAGGGCATACAGGAGAATGTAGGTAGGGATCAAACCTCTGCTTCAAATGTGGGAGGCCCGGTCTTCTGGCAAAAGATTGTGGGGTGATAAAGTGTTATAACTGCGGTGGAAGGGGTCACATAAGCAGGGACTGCAAGAATCCAAGGGTAGAGAGTTCTGGAGCAAGGAAGACGACCAGAACTGAAGGGCAGAGGGCGAGCACAGGGCCTTCACGATGACCATGGAGGAGGCTAGGATGGACCCCGATGTCATGTCAGGTACGTATCTAGTAACCAAACTCTTGCTTCTGTGTTGTTTGATTCTGGTGCTAGTAAGAGTTTTATTTCTGTTGCTTTTGGTGCTAAATTGCCTGTTAGTGGTAAGAATATAGATACGCCCATTGATGAAGAAACTGCCATTGGTAAGTCTACTAGGATTTCGGAGATGATAGAAGGCTGTGACATTGAATTAGAAGGTCATAAGTTTCCTGTTAGACCATTCGTGATGACGTTAGGAGGGTTTGACGTAGTCCAAGGAATGGATTGGTTGGCGGACTACGAGGCGAATATCATATGTCGCAGGAAGATGATCAGACTAACAGCGCCTGATGGGAGTTAGGTGACAGTTTATGGTGATTGGGTCACTATGATTCCGAAGGCGATTTTGATGGCGGTGGCGGGAAAGTGCATGAGGCGTGAATGTAGTGCCTACTTGGCCCACGTAAAGGACGTGGATACGCCAACACCACAACTGACTGATGTATCGGTTGTGTGTGACTTTCCGGACGTGTTTCCCAAAGACTTACCAGGAGTGCCACTAAACCGCGGGATGGAGTTCAATATTTACTTGATACCAGGTGCCCAACCTGTTGATAAGGCGCCGTATCGATTGGCTCTGAATGAGATGAAGGAATTGATGGAGCAACTACAGGAGTTGCATGACAAGGGGTTCATTAGACCAAATATCTCTGATTGGGGTGCTCTGGTCTTATTTGTGAAGAAGAAGGACGGCAGTATGAGGATGTGTATCGACTACCGTGAGCTGAAAAAGTTGACTGTGAAGAATTGGTACCCCTTACCGAGAATTGATGGTTTGTTCGATCAGCTTCAAGGTGCCAGTTGGTTTTCTAGGATAGATTTTCGATTGGGCTACTATTAGCTAAATGTGAAAGAGCAGGATATTCCTAAAACAGCTATTCGCGCGCGTTATGGTCACTACGAGTTCCTCGTTATGCCATTGGGGTTGACCAACGCGCCAACTGCTCTTATGGACTTGATGAATCCAGTGTGTCGGCCAATGTTGGATAAATCCGTAATCGTGTTGATCGATGTTATCTTGATTTATTCGAATAGCAAGGAAGAGCATGCCAGGCACATTCGGGAGGTGTGGAGACGTTAAGAAGGGAGAAGTTGTATGCCAAATTCTCCAAGTGCACGTTCTGGTTGCGCGAGGTTCAATTTTTAGGTCATTTGGTAAATCTCGAGGGGATAATGGTGGACCCGACAATAGTGGAGGCGGTGATACAGTGGAAGTCACCAAAGACGCCATCCGAGATTCGTAGTTTCTTGGGTTTGGCGGGCTACTACAGAAGATTCATTCATGACTTCTCTAAGATAGCTTCTCCATTGACTAGATTGACCGTAAGGATGTAAAGTTTGTATGGGGTCAAGTTCAAGTGAAGGCGGAGCATCAGATTCCGTATGGAAAATCCAACCTTTGGATATACCGGAGTGGAAGTAGGAGCACCTCACCATGGACCCTATAACGAAGCTGCCGCATACTGTGCGAGGGTATGATGCCATATGGGTGATAGTCGATCGTTTGATGAAGAGTGCTCACTTTCTACCGATTCGCGAGACATATTCATCCGAGAGTTTGGCGGATCTTTTCATAAAAGAGATCATAACTTGTCTTGGTGTGCCGGTGTCTATTGTGTCTGATCATGACACCCGGTTTACATCTAAATTTTGGAAGAAATTCCATGATGCGATGGGGACGAGGTTACATATTAGTACGACTTATCATCCTCAGACGGATGGTTAGTCGGAGAGGACGATTCGGACGCTAGAAGATATGCTTCGGGCATGAGTCAATGACTTTGGAGGAAGTTTGGACGACCACTGACCCTTAGCTGAGTTCTCATATAACAACAGTTACCATGCCAGCATTGGTATGCCCCCTTATCAGATGCTATATGGTAGGAGATGCATAACTCCCGTGTGTTGGGGTGATATCAGCCATAAAGAGTTAGGGAGCGTCGAATTGGTCGAGGCTACGACTGAGAAGCTGGAAAGAATCAAGGCCTTCATGAAGGCAGCTAAAGATAGGAAAAAGTCGTATGATGATAAGAGATGTAGACCGATTGAGTTCCAGTTGGGTGATAGAGTTATTCTGAAGGTCTCACCTTGGAAAGGTATCATTCGGTTTAGAAGCGGGGCAAGTTGAGCCCGAGATACATAGGGCCTTTCCGAATCATTTCTCGAGTAGGAGAGGTGGCCTATAGATTGGAGTTACCAGATGAGTTAAGTGGAATTCATCCAACATTCCATGTATCTCATATAATAAAATGCTTACCAGACTAGGATATAATTGTACAACTGGAGGATATCGAGGTAGATGAACGACTCAATTATGTGGAGCAACCAGTGGCGATCATTGATCGTAAGGAGAAGAGGTTAACGAATAAAGTGGTTCCTCTTGTGCGTGTACATTGGAAGCATAGGAAGTGATCCGAGTCTACGTGGGAGACAGAGGAAGAGATGAGACAACATTACCCACGATTGTTTGAGGAATAACAGGTTTCGGGGATGAAACCTAAATAAGGGGGTGGACTTGTAACACCCGGTTATTTATAAAAGACAAAGAAAGAAGAATAAAGGGAAGAAAAAGAAAGAAAATATATTTTACCCAAGTTGAAGGGTAAAAAGTGTCCAAAAGGACAAATGTTTGAAAAAGTGGTTGTAAAAGGTGATGGCCATCCATCACTCTCTCTACACACATAACATTCGGATTTTTTCATTAGAGAGAGAGAGAAGAGTTGAAAACTCTTGGTTTGAAGAAGAACAAGAGTAGAAGTCCGAATTCAAGGTAAGAATTCGTGTGTTAATGGTGTTCTTAACTAGTTTTATCCTTGGTTGTTTTCTTATGTGTGGTTGTGTGTGTGTTTTGGTGGGTTTCTAGGTGTGAACTTGTAGCAAATTGGTTTGGAGGAAGTCTTACCCGAATAGGCTACTAAGGTGAGTTCTAGAACCCCCTATTTACATGTTTTGAACTATTTTAGGGCTGGAAATGCTTGTATGACCTTTTTATAAAAGTTGGGTTTATACCCGTATGTTAGTATATATGTATGTGTGTATGTTGAGGGTGGGATTTGATTTTGGGCTAAGTTCATGTTCGATGATGTTATGGTTGTGTTTCTATGGCTTAGAATGTAAGATTTAAGCTTAGAACATGTTAGATGGTGTTTGGGGACTGAATCTGACATTTAGGTGCGAATGAGGCTGCTCATGCGCCCAAATAGGGCTCATGCGCCTAAGTTTTAGAATTTTCCTAACTGTTCCCATACGCCCGAAACTTCATGCACCCAAATAGGGCTCATGCGCCTGAAATGTCCTGATGCGCCTGGATGGCCATGCGACTAAAGTCAATGCGGATGAAAGTTACGCGACTGGAGAAAATACGGATGCGTAAGAGGAAATGCGAATGAGTAAGAGGAAATGCGGATGAGTTAGAGGAAATGAGGATGAGTTAGAGGAAATGCGGATGAGTAGAGGAAATGCAAATGAGTAAGAGGAAATGCGGATGAGTAAGAGGAAATGCGGATGAGTAAGAGGAAATGCGGATGAGTTAGAGGAAATGTGGATCCGTTAGAGGAAATGCGAATGAGTTAGAGGAAATGCGGATGAGTTAAAGGAAACGCGGATGAGTAACAGGAAATGCGGACGAGTAAGAGAAAATGCGGATGCGTTAGAGGAAATGCGAATGAGTTAGAGGAAATGCGGATGAGTAGAGGAAATGCAGATGAGTAAGAGGAAATGCGGATGAGTAAGAGCAAATGCGGATGAGTAAGAGGAAATGCGGATGAGTTAGAGGAAATGCGAATGCGTTAGAGAAAATGCGAATGAGTTAGAGGAAATGCGGATGAGTTAGAGGAAACGCGGATGTGTAAGAGGAAATGCGGACGAGTAAGAGGAAATGCGATTGAGTTAGGGGAAATGTGGATGAGTTAGAGGAAATGCGGATGACTAAGAGGAAATGCGGATGAATAAGAGAAAATGCGGATGAACAAAAGAAATGCGGATGAACAAAGTAAATGCGGATGAACCAAAGAAATGCTGTTGAACAAAAGAAATGCGGATGAAAAAAAGAAATGTGAATGAACAAAAGAAATGCGGATGAAGACTTAGTTTATTTTCTGAATTTCGGGGAAAAATGCAAATGTAGGTTTTGACTTGGGAGGTTCCCGGGGGTTTATGTAAGTTGACTTTTGAGATCATAAATGACGTGATGGGCATGAATGATATAAGATGATGATTAGATGTTGACTTGATGATGGTTTGATGATGATGATAATGTTAACTATGATGTTATGCATGATTGATATGTGAATGATGATGTACGATGATTATGTATGATTGGATGTTATGTTATGTTATGTTATGTTATGTTATGTTATGTTATGTTCCCTATTATATATGATGACATGACTTTACGTGGTGTGATATTGTTAATGAACGTAAAGTATTATCTTAACAAAGTGAAAGATTTAAGATAATGAAAGTGGAACACAATGAATGAACGAATGAAAAGCCTTGTAAGAAAATGAAAGGAGGTTCACAACTCATTGAGAGTTGTTAGCTCAACTGTGTGTGTATTTACAGCGTGTGATTTTGGCTAACTCAAAAAGGTCCATATACACATTAAGAGTTTAGCCTTGGTGACTACTCCAATACGTGCGATTTCCTAATTACTGTGTATATATATATTTACAGCGTGTGATTTTGGCTGACTCATAAGAGTTCACACACACACACACACAGGGGGAGTATGTCCTAGTGACAAATCCAATACGTGCGATTTCCTAATTACTGTGTGTCATACAACTTGCGATTTTGGCTAAAACATAAGGGTCCATACCCATAGTAAGAGATCAGTCTTGGCGACTGCTCCAATACGTGTGATTTCCTAATCATTGTGTGTATATATATTTATAGCATGTGATTTTGGCTGACCCATAGGAGTTCACATACACAGGGGGAGTCTGTCCTAGTGACCACTCCAATATGTGCGATTACCTAATTACTGTGTGTCATACAACATGTGATTTTGGCTAACTCATAAGGGTCCATACACACAGTAAGAGTTCAGTCTTGGCGACTGCTCCAATACGTGCGATTTCCTAATTACGTTGTGTATATATATTTACAGCGTGTGAATTTGGCTGACCCATAAGAGTTCACACATATAGGGGGAGTCTGTCCTAGTGACCACTCCATACGTGCGAAATGTACTAAATGAACCATGATGAGGATAATAGTTATTACCTCGATGTATGTACGATGTGTGATCACATGCGATAGTAATGAAAATGTTTTAACGAATGTAAGGTAATGCAATGTCTTTATAAAACTAGAACTCACTCAGCAACGTTGACTTTTTATGCATTTTCTAGTTGGCAAGTGAGTATTGCTGAGGATAGTACGGGGCAGCTACTTGGCATTTTTGGGATGGCATCCATTGGATAGAAATATGACGTTTTTATGATGTAATGCAAATAATGATGTTTTGTAACGGGTCAACAATGTATTAATTTGCAAAAGTGATTATAATGAAATGGATGTTTAAATGTTTCCGCTGCAATGGTTTCTTTAAGTTAATGAAAACATATGTTTTATGTGTGATGATTGACCAGCTGTGAGCGTCCCGAGGACGGGGCCTTACAGAATCATGTGAATTATACAGACTCTGACTTATGGGTGTCAATAACTGAAGGTCCTTATATGCAACCCCTCTTGGGCCGGATTACAATAACAACAATCAACCAATAAGTACAAAGGATCTATCACCTAATGATATTAAGAAGGTTAAAGTTGATATTAAAGCATACATCTTTCTTAGTATGGCTTTACCTGAAGAAATATTAATCAGATGTGAAAATTATAAAACAACAAACTCCTTGTGGAAAATTCTTCATACACTTTATGAAGGGAGTGATGAAATCAGAAGCATGAGGAGAGACACTCTTCATTCACAATATGAAACATTTCATCATATTGAGGGTGAATCGATTCCTTAACAACTCCATAGATTTATGCAACTTGTAACATAGATGAATATCTTGGAGTTGAAATATACAAATGAGGAATTAAACAAAAAGATGCTCCATACTTTGCCAG
>BJCM01208027.1:0-10459 GCA_018326385.1 Flaveria bidentis
GGACATCAACTTCAGGAGCATCTTTGACAAGCTCGTCTGATTGAGTCGGAATATCTCAGCTAGTTGGTCATCAGTCAGATCATGAATAATTTCTCCTTCTTCGGGAGTGTAGCTCACTGACCTTCTGACTGTTCCTTGCAAATCAAGAATCATGGTAAGTTAAGTCTTGACTTGCTAAAGGGGGCAGCATCATACTCATCTTGTTGTTGAGTTTCATCTGTTTGATTAAACATTTAACACATCACACATAAGTCATTAAACAAGACATTGAAACATAAACAAACATAGATAATCATTAATTACATTAATATAGTATATAATTCAAGTACAAAAGTTTTTAAATACAAATACATCTAATCATTACTTTTGTCTTGATCTGTCGTTTCTTCAGCTGGAGGAGCAGAGGATGAGGCTCCTTGATCTTGGTTTCGCTTTGTGCGCCTCTCCTGAGCTTGAGTGGAGGCTAATGCAGCAACATCACCTTCTGGATCATCATCAACCTCTTTATCTTTACTGCTTGGTCCTCCTTTATCAACATCTTCTTCTTCATCAGATTCATCTTCATCCTCATCATCATCACCATCATCATCACCATCATCACCATCCTTAATCTTTAATGGATCACTCTTTGATTCCTTAAGCTTTAGCAATATCTTCTTGTTCTTCTTCTCGAGATCCTCAGTCCTCTTTACCGATGCCAACACCAGCTCATTTTGTGTTTGTAGTGCGTGGTGGGCTTGGCCTAATGCTCTCTCATACTGAGCGCTCTTCTCACTCAGTTGTACAATCTTCTATGCCTGAGCTATATTCACCTCCATAACCTGGTGTAGCTGAGTAGCCCTTAGCTCATCAGTGGCCGTCAGCTCAGCACAATGTGGTTGAGGTTAGCCAATTGCTCTTCTATCCCGACCATGGGTAGAGTAGGTCTAGGTGAGAATGTGGATTGGGTGGAGGGACCAGCTTGGTGAGTGGTGGTTGTGGTGGTAGATGTGGTGAATATGGGAGGTGGAATGGGAGTGGGATGTGGTGGAGTGCCTGTGGTGGTGGTGGTGGTAGGAGATGTGGTAGTGGTGGTGGGAGAAGTGGTGGCTGTAGTAGTGGGTGTGGCAGTGGTGGTGGTGGTAGAAGATGTGATCACAGTAAACCTTGGCCTCTTGACCTTTTTGCCATAAGGGTAAGCCATTCTCTTCTTTCTGGAGCCCTTAGAAATAGAAGCTCCCCCTTGGCTGATGGGCTGGTCAAGGGTGTAAGTAGGATTAGTGACATCTGTAGAAGCACCCCTTGACTCAGCCTTACATCCGCCAACTGCCTCTATCCCTTTGTCTGTGGCCACAAACCGACTCCTAACAGTCCTCACTAATGGCTCATTATCCGACTCTTCATCTTCATCTATCAAGAAGTCTTGGTGGAAGGCAACCCTTTCTGTTCCACCAGGTGCCTCAACACCTTGACCCTGATCATGATCGTCATCGTCTTCTTCGTCGGTGGGTGCCATGATGGGCTCGACATCGGAGTCACTATCATCGTGACACCACTTCTTGCGAGCTGGCGCCACATACTCCTCATTGGCCAAGTGACCAAATAGTCTCCTCACAGGGGGCTTCACCTGCTTCCCCTGGTAGAGCTTCATTCTACCCAATGTAGTATCATCCACGATCTCCAGAACAACAACATCTTGTTTCTCTTTCGGTAGCAGGGGAAGCTTCTCGTCAAGAATCATCTGTAAAAACCTTGGGTACATGCAAAAATCTTCCTTCCCCTTTGCCTCTATGTTCTCGATCATATACATGAAAAGCATGTAGGAGAAACTGAATGGGTGGTTCAGCCCCAGAGCAACATATGCATTCTGTATTTAATCTGACATCTCATCGAATCCTCCTCTCCTTGATGCAATGCACTTGAGGATGACATGAGCCAAGTACTTAAATTGGGGGCACAGGTTGCTCTTGTTGAGCACACCTGCATTGATGTCCCTAGTGTACTTCATTCCCAGAAAGCATCCCCTAATGGTCAAAGGATGTAGCTTGGTCGGGTGGTCACCATCCTCACCTAGATCCAGGACTCGCCTAAGATCTGCTGCAGTAACACTGATCTCCTGTCTGAAGATCGAGCTCCGGATACTGTGGGGCTCTGTGGATCTGTCAACAGTATCACCTTCCCGGAAGGTCTGCTGTAGTGATCTGTATGGCGTGCAGGGTGTAGATATGGCCTTGAAGATCCTTGATCTCTGCAGAAAGGCTATAATCCCTACAAACTCGGAAGCATTCCGAGTCGTTGCATCTAAGTGAGCACAGATATTATGCTTGGGGTTCATCGTCCATCTATCAGCCATGTTGCTATAACACAAGAAACATAAACATTAGAGTTGTGTATACGAGATGACAGTTGAAACTTAAACTGTTTTTGATCAAACTGGTTCAATCGTGCGATTGAACAATACAACTGAGTTTAGTCATGTGATTGAGCCCGCGACTGAGTTCAGTCGTGCGATTGAGCTTTCGACTAAACTTAGTCGTATGTTAAGCCATGCGGTTGAGTCAGTCGTGCGACTGAGTCACTGAATGATTCATTCATGCGATTGAATCGTGCGCCTGGCTCAATCATGCGACTGGCTCAATCGTGCGACTAAGGTTCATTCGGAGTGTCCATTCGCATATTGCTCTGTTCGACACTCTAACATTGAACCTTGGTCAATACTTTATATTAGACTTCGTGTTTAGACTCATTAGATTCGCAGGGACTCTAAATAGCACTTAATGTCCTTTAAATCAACATTTATGTCCATTTAAGTTTTCTATTTGAAGAGTTATTCTCATTTCTTGATTTTAATCGATTAGGTTATTTTGGGTTTTATTACACCGTTCATTATGGTCGATTTCAGTCTCATAATACCTGTAGATGATTAGGAATCAGTTAGGATCAGAATCAGTGACTAATCAAGGTAAAGGAAATTTGGGCAGAGTGTTTGCGTATGAGAGATTTTTGAATGCTTTGAAGGGTGGTAAGGAGTGCGACCAGCTCACCCCTCTATTTATACTACTTTAATGTTCAGTCGTGTGACTGGACCCATAGGCATGCTTCATTTGTGCGACTGGGGTTCAGTCGTGCGACTGGCTTAGGCTTCATCATCCAGTCGTGCGATTGGTTCATCCTTGTGGCCAATCGCATGGTTGCCCCATACTCATGGTCCAGTCGTGTGACTAGGGTTCATACTTATGGTCCAATCGTGCGACTGGCTCATACTTATGGTCCAATCGTGCGATTGGCTCATACATATGGTCCAATCGTGTGATTGGCTCATAATTATGGTCCAATCATGAAATTAAACAAAACAAGACATATTTTTGTGTTTTTAGGTTTGAGACGGATAGAAACCTTTTAGAAAACGTCTAGCAGATTTTTCTTCCTAAGCAGAACAACATCAAGTTAATTTGATCATTTCTAGAAAGATTCATTATGGAATCATACATGTATAACAGAATCATTTGTGACATTTTAATAAAACACTTTGATGCTAGATTCTTGTTTTGACCGAGAGTCAATAGCACTTTCAGGAAATCATACTAGAGCTATAAGATGCACACAATGATTTTAACTGTCAAGAGTTGTAGCCATGATGATTGTCAGTATATTTGTCCACTTAAATCCATACACAGACTTTTGACTCATATTAGTGAAGAGTTAGTTTGATAATTTCAACAAGCATTTGTGGATCCCACACTTATATGGTAATCAACATTCCTCAGGAGATTTTTGAGCGGTCTACAGGTATTTGACAAGAAGAAACTATTCTAAGAGCTTTCAAAGTGATTCCAAGCCTTAGGTCAGTGCCATTGCACAGCCGAGAGGCGCAAACAACAATGAATTCTAGAATATTTAGGTTATGCTTATCCTCAGGTCAGTGCCACCGCACAACTGAGAGGCACACAACCTATCTTTTTGTTAGAGCATTTATTTTTCTTTTTGCACATAACGCACCAACAACATAATTATTAGCTTGATTGCATTTAACATTTTTCCATGTACTTTGCTCATTTTTATGGTCATCCGAACACATTTGTGGCGTTTATTTTACTCGTCACCCCTTATTGGAAATGCATTGATTGTGTTAACCAGGGATAAGATGGGAACCCAAAGCAAGTTAAACAACTTAGTTTGAATTTAAACCACCAATGAGGTCTTTTCATCTATTGTGTTGAATCTATCGACACTTCATATAATGAACTAGCAACCTCTAGGTCTACTTTCTCTATTTTACCTTAGTAGCAGACTAGTTTTACTATCATTTTTCCTTTTATTTTGCTTAGACTTCTCAGACTTATACTTTGAATTTGCATCTTAATCACAGACTTGATTTCATTTCTTTTAGCTAAGCTGTCCTCCTTCCTCATTTTTTTAAGTAAATAAATACTGCACTAATTAAATACTAGATTAAACTATTCTCCCTCTAAAATTCTAAAACCGAAAATGTTTTTGTGTTTTTTGGATTTTTAATAGACAGGAAAATAAATAAAATTAAAAAAATTAAAAAACTTGTCGGACTACGCACTTTCTTCTTCTAGAATCACATCATTTTTCTGTTTCACGCCATTAACCTCTAATAGATATAAAAACTTCGGTTTATCAAATGCTTTTGTGTAGAGCTCGGCGCGTTGAAAATTCATATTAATTTTAACAAGATCGATTAATTTTTTTTCAAAACAGTCACGTATAAAGTGATATTTAATACCCATGTGTTTTGTTTTAGTGTGTTGGACCGGATTTTTGGTGACAGCAATAGCAGCAGAATTATCAACAAAAATAAGGGTGTTAGAAAATTGCAAAGCATAGTCACGTATTTGCTTTTGAATCCAAATGATTTGTGAACAGCAACTTGCAGCAGCAACATATTCAACTTCACAAGTTGACAGAGTAACTAATGTCTGCTTCTTACACTGCTAGGTGACTAACCGTCTACCAAAGAACTGACAACCTGCAGATGTTGACTGGTAATTCATATAATGTTGGTGAGTTTCCATGGGATTGTACATACATATTTATATAAAAGGTTACAAGTAGCAATTCATGTCAATGGTTACGAGTAAAGCAAATTTATAGATGACTTATAGCTATAATCAAACCTTGACAAAGACATCCATTACAAGTATTAAAGATTAGCTAAGTGTACTTGGTTCCCATGATGAAAAAGCATACGTCATCAGAAGCTGGCAATAACCTCGGCTTTAGCACCAAATACGCTTATCAAGCCCATAGATCTATGACGTCGCTAGGCTAGCAATAGTTAATGATTGTTTTACAAGATTTTTATCATATAAGGATCACAAATATCTCAAATAACCATGACAAGTTTATAAACGAATTGCTCGTGCATTATAAGTATCAAGATGTTTACAAGTGTAAGTTTATAAGATTAACATGTTTCACCCAAAATGTGTGAAATAAAGTAAAAAGGGGCATGGAAAACTCACATGATGTATATATAAGATGATAACAAGAAATAAACGGTGCTCAAACGATTCCTTTTACAAGTTACCTAACCTATATATTTCAAGGTTAAGCTTAGAAATATTATTAATGATTAAACATGAACTAGGGTTTCAATAGGAGTTTGGGGTTTTTATAAATAAATAAGGTTAGCTAATGAAATCAAATATATTTTAATCTAATAAAAAGAGATATATCATTTAAGTAATTCAATATGGAGAAAAGAAATTAAATCCTTTATAGTAATTTGTAAAGTTTAAATATAAGATGTAAATAGATTTTTATAATTATTTGAAATAAATATGATTAAACAATAATTAATGTATTGACCGATAATAATTTATTAGTTTAAACTATATTTCAAATATATTTTATAAGAAATACTCCAAGAATAATCTTTGTTAAATTATTTTATTAAAACAATATTCAATTAATTAAATTTAAAAATTTATAGAAAACAATTTGGTGTCCTTAAAAATATTTAAAGTTTACAAAAATAATTTTTATAATTATTATAAAATTTCCATAAATTATTAAAGGCTGAAAAGCCTTAAAAATTTGTTGGGGGTGCCGGGATTCGAGCCCGGGACTTCAAGGATAACATGGGAGTGGTTTACCATTAGGCTAGGGCGCCTATGCCTGACAAAAACCCATTCCCATATGCAGGATTGGTTTATGTCACTTAACACTTTATTTTTTTCTCAAAACTCTTTTGAACTACACTCAGATGAAGGCGAAGTCTATAAGAGTTGATAACAATATAATAAGTAGTAATGAACACAGAAAGATAATTTTCAAGGTACTTTCATATATTGCTTCTCAACTCAGAATGTTACAAGACTCTTACAAGCATAGATTATGATACAATAAGAAACTATATATAATAATACCTATAGCCAGATATACTTTGATACCAGATGACATCCTATAACTAAAGCAAATACTACAGTGCTAAAGTTAAGGTATCTTAGATAATGTCTTATCTAAGATATGGTAGTTATGACATGTCCATGACTTACCTTTTGTCACCAACTAAAGTTGGCAACAATACTATCTAACAAAAGGTGAACACTAGAATAAAGTAAGGTCAACTACATGGCTTTTGAGAAAGCACCATGCAGTATCTCAGAGGTCTGCAACGGATTGTCAAAAACTATACTTATGTCTACTGGTTCATAGCAGTGTCTTTGGAAGGTTAAATGGCTTCGGAAGAACTTGTTCTTCTGAAACCAGTTATACTTCAGAAGAGGCTGCTTCTTCTAAGGTTTTAAGGACTTCTACTTTTCTTCAAACTTCTGAAGTAGTCTTCTAATCTTCGGAAGTGAATACTTTTGTCTTCAGAAGTAGAGTTTGTCTTAAGAAGTTGATCTTTACTTAAACTTCGGAAGAGACTCTATTTCCTTTGGAAGTCCCTTTTAGCTTCGGAAGCCTTGTGTTATCTTCACCAAAATAAACTAAGTGAAATGGTTTTGGTTGCACCAGCCTTCTACTTGATCCAACACCATATTTTATAAACATAAATCAGTTGATAACCCCCAAATCTCTATGAACCCTAATTCGAAATCAACAAATTGATCACCAATTTGTTACTATTAACGTTAGTTATTACGGGCTTTTGTTTCCCATGTAAAATCGAGCAGGTAGGTGGTTATAATTACCCGGATTGAAGTTTAAATCAACAAGAACAGATGATGAACAAGCCACAACTAACATTGTGTTTGATTGATGTTCAAAGAATGACGATAATCAAATTAACTTTGTGTGAAGCTTTAAAGGATATTCACGACTCTAAGGCCTTTATAAATTTCAGTTTAGGTTGCTTCGAAGGTGGATTTCGATTGGGTTGCAGGTTCACAATGAAAAGTGAATTGTATGAGATGATTTCGTGTGTTTAAGGTGGAATTGATTTTGATAATAGCTTAGGATTACTTTAACCTTCAATTATGATTCATTTAATTTGATTATTATTGACTTTCAATGATTCAACGATTCTATGATTAAAGGCTTTGGTTACTTAGATTATTTGTGTTCATAACCATTGTTTAACTCAAATAAAGTGTGTGTTTAATTTGAAACATGTTCATGAATCGATTTGGAATGGTTTGGTTCATAATTCAAAGGGTTTAAGCCGTTTTTGGGCCTTGCCGGAACTTAGCCGGAGGTGGGATGGTGGAGAGGGGGGAAAAGGGTTTGGGTTTAAGAAATTTACACAATTAGTACCTGTAGTTTCAAAATTTATTATTTTATATATTTTTTTAAGTTTCAAAATTTACATAAATACCCCCTTGACTTAATTAAACTTTAAGTTTTAAATGTTTATATAACTTATCAATTGTGTAACTTTTATAAATTGTTAATTTTTATTTTTATTTTATTTGGGCTATTATTATTATTCGTATTATCTTAATTTAATGTTAAATTTTATAATAATAAACAAAAGTGGTAATTACTATTATTATTATTATTATTATTATTATTATTATTGTTTAATAAATTGATTTATTAACTTCTAAATTAACTAAGAAACAAGCATAAGTTTCATAAATGACATAAAAGGTCCTTACAAGTACATAAAAAAGTTAACTTTTAATTAACGAAAACACGAAAGGTTATAATTATTATTGCAGGGTACAACTTCTCGAAAAACAAAAAAAACTATAGCAAGAGATGGCGAAAGAAGGGGGACCTTTATCTCCCACTTTTGAAAAAGCTACTACGTATACCCCCATCGATGAACTTAATGATATTTTTATTTGCGAGGTGGGGATATCATGGAAGCTAATTATCCTTTTATGTACGTTCTTATGATAATCATTCCGAAGCTCAGAAGAATGCTTTGGAAGAGCATATGGTGATAACATTTTATAAGTTAAATGTTTGTTATTTGTCTTTACTTAACTAACTTTTTCTTTGTTTAGTGTAAATGCAGCGAAGCTTTGACTTTAATGAGATTTTGCGAGATCGTGAACGCGCTCAGATAGAGGGTGTCATTCAGTCGATCTTTCTCAAGCGATTCAGAGACCTATAAACTATTGCAAAACAACACTTTGATGAAATGGTCAAGCAATGGTCAACCTTCCAACGGGCATGAACATGAAATTGGTGAAATCTGTTGACTATTTTATGAGTGATGGGTCTAGAAATGCGACAAATTCAAACAAAACAAACAGGTAACAACAAAAATACACAAACAGTGGTGTGACTGCTTCATATAATAGTTTGTTACAAGAAGGTAAGGCAAAAATTATATCTTTGTGTATTATATATAAGTACTTTTAATATATAATAAACATTTTAATTTAAACAAAATAAAAGCAAACTTGAAACATTTCATAATACTCATGCCAGTAAATATGAGACGTTTGATAGCAAGGTAGCAGAACAACAATTTGTAAGTATTTCTAACGATTATAGTTTTCAAATGTGTGTGTATATATATATACATATAATTAATACAAAACCAGTTAAAGGAGTGGTTTGATGATCTAAGTCAATCCCAAAATGAAGAAAGTGCTTCATCTACGTAAAATGAATTTGATATTTTTAAGCCGGTGTTGAGACAATGGCGTGGACATATCAGAGGGATTGTACATAAACCATCATCATCTAATGGTTCGACTTATTTTGTTCATGATTAGAAACAAACGCCATAGCCATTTACACACATAACTATAGTTTGATGTGTTAAGTGTATTATAGTGGGTTATGTTATTTTGACTCTTTATTGTTTTAGTTTAAACAAGTCAAAACGAGTCAAAATGGGTGAAAATAACATGATTTGAGATTAAACAACTCAAAATAACTTAAAGTTTGATGTGTTAAGTGTATTATAGTAGGTTAGGTTATTATGACTCTTTATTGTTAAAATAGACTTAAATTATCTAAGTTTTAATTTAAACGGGTCAAAATGGGTGACAATGATATGACTTGAGTTTAAATGGATCGATATGACTTAAGTGTTAACTATATCATAGTTGTTTAGGTTATTTTGACCAATTATCACTTAAATATAATTGAATTATCTAAGTTTTAGATTAAACATCAAAATGTGTGAAAACAACATGATTTGAGTTTAAACATGTCAAAATGACCCTTTATCACTAAAATTAACTTCGATTATCTAATTTTTATTTTAAAGGGTTATAACATAATTTTTGTATGTTTCTCTAGGTATATTAAGTGTGTTTGATTTTGATATGTTTGACTAAAGTAAACTTAAATCATCTAGTTGTTAGCTTAACATGTATATTGTGACACTTAATATAGTTAAAATTGAATGTTGTAAGGCCCCGTTTCCGGAGACCTCACAATTGGTCATTCACCATGGTAATTATATAAAACATTACAAGCGTACAAATTTAAGCAGCGGAATTTAGTTTTACAAAAGCCATTCATTTCAATATAAGCACTGTTGTTAGGTAATACACTTTGGTTTCATCGGTTTACAAAGAATAGTTTACTGCATTACGAAACAACAGAGACTTCTTATTAAAAATAGATGTCAGTCTTGCCCCTCCGAGTAGCTTCCCCCACGTGCCATCCCCAGCAACAAATTACCTGCCAACTGAAAATGTGTAAAAGTCAGCGTTGCTGAGTGAGTTCTAGTTTTTTAATAGCATTAAAGTACCTTGAGTAGTTTATAAATAAGAAAATACTCTTTTCATTAAAATCATTTTCTTTATACTTCATTATATGAACATACATCATACATACAACAAGGTATAGCTTTATTTATCTTTCATTCGTTCTTCATTTTATCATTATCTTTCTCGAGTCTTTTGCGGCAACAGGGCCACTCACCTCCTTGGCAATCTCAAGGATTGCATAATAACCGAGTCTTTTGCAACAACAAGGTTGCTCACCCCATTTGGCAATCTTAAAGATTGCATGTTAACCGAGTATTTTGCAACAACAAGGTTGCTCACCCCCTTTGCCAATCAACGATTGACCCTGTGTGCATCCTTCGGGGTAGCGA
>BJCM01208028.1:0-10349 GCA_018326385.1 Flaveria bidentis
TGTGTGTGTGTGTGTGTATACATACATATATATATATATATGTGTGTGTGTGTATATACATATATATATATATACACATATATATATATGGAGAGTTCAAATGCAAACCTCCTTTTTTGTGAGAACTCTACGAACCAATCTCAGTCATTCATTTTTTATCTCATGCAAATCACATGTTATTTTCTCTTTTTTTAAAAACGTTCATAACTTTTTTCACGACATTATTTTTTCAAAAAAAATCATCATAAAAATCAATATTTTTTTATCTTTCCAACGCCTATCATATTGATATACTTTTCTAAAAAATCGTTCATCTGTTGTTTACACATGTGTAAATCTAGTTATACACATGTGTAGTACTGGATTTACACATATGTAAATCCAATATTACATATATGTAAAACAAATTTCGTTAAAAAATCAGTATTTTTTTATTTTTTATAAAAAAACTTATTTTTTTATGAAAGTGGGAAAGTAGGGGAACTTTTGTTTTTTTTATTTTTATGTTATTTCTAATTTATAATTTTTTAAATATGTTTTTGTTAATTATAATTTTATTATTAAAAACTAATGATTGAGATTGATTCCTAGAGTTTTTAAAAAAAATAATTCTCATTTGATCCTTCATCTCTCTCTCTATATATATATATTACAGACCAAAAACAAAGAATGTGTATTTTATTTTATTTTTAGTTTTTTTATTTTTATAAACTTTAAGACTATACATCTATCATGACCTTAATTAATTGTTTTAAAATTTTAAGTAGATTTGACAAATAAAACTAGAAACCTGCTTAAGTGACCTAAAAATCGTTTCAGTACTTTGTGTTAATGAAAATCAAAATATATGAGGAACCAATATAAACACACTATAATATCTTTCAAATTGAATTTTCAAGATTTATCGATGTTTCATTTACAAATGGTATGATTAGTTTATGCATGCACATTTCGTGTATCTTTTAGCTAGCATGTATTCTTTATTTATATAATAGTTTATTATTTTCGTATTGAAATTATTATAGCAATACAATGTGATGACAAAAGCACAACAGGACTAAATGTGTATGGATATTGATATAGGAAACTTCCTTGAAGCTCCTATTGATGCAACAGTCCAATTAATTGTTGAATATCAGACAACACATCACATGACGATAAGATTAAATGTGAAAGCCCATTGGTACATATCATTTAACAACTTTTTATTTACGGTTTCGTACATATACACAAAAATAAATATATATATATATATATATAATATATATATATATATATATATAATTGGATTCATGTGAGAACTCTATTAAATTACAAGAACCCTTTAATTTTAAATCTAATTATTGATCTAATATAAAATAATTTAAATTCCAATTCAATGGCATAGATCATCAATGACAGTTTGGTCATTTTATCCATTAATCAAAAAACAGATTTTAACAAACATGTGACACATGTCCTCCCCTATTTCTTCCTAATTCTTTTTTTCCTATTTAAAATTTTTTACCTCTTTTGTTTTTATAGCCTTTAAAATTTTTTCATACATTATTAATTTTTTATGAAAATAACATCATTAAACTCGTCTCATTATTCTCTTTGATTCTAATATAGTCTTGATATTTAAAAAAAATCTGGACGTTACATATTACAGTGAATACATCATTTTCGTATGCAAAACCTAAACAACATTAAACCATAAATTACATCGTGATTTTAAAAACAAAACAACATTAAACACATGTTACAAGTTACAACGTTAATTCTCATGTAATGTTGCAAATGACAGTAGATCATATAATCTTGCATTATTCTACCAAATATTTACACCCGATATTACACCACTCTAACTAACAATTTTTTGTAAAGTATTTTTCAACTTATTTTCATTTTTTTTAAAGAATGATTTATATTAGTTTACAGAATGATTTAGATTGGAAAACATTAGTCTGTAGTTTGTTTTATTTTTGGTTTATTTTCGTTAAAATATGTAATTATAGTGTTAAGTTACAGTGTTGAAATTTTATTATAATTGTGTATTTTTATAGTTTGAGTTTGTATATTTTAACTTAATGTACAGAATGTTGAAAGAATTTGTTTCTTATATTTTTATTCTTGCTTGTTACTAGCCTTTAAATAAGTTATTTTAATTGTGTGGTGAATTACAAGATGTATCGGTAAACAGTCTATTTGCATTTACGTTACACATTTTTACATAACGTTACACCTTCTTACATTAGTGTTACACTTGTTTATATTAACGTAACATTAAGAAACAATGCTAAAACGTCCAAATAGTTTTAATACGCATAATTTTACTTTGGGTTACATGGTTTACAGTGATGTAATTAAAACGCGCAAACAGTTTTCAAGCTTCCAAACAGTGCTCAAACGCCTAAATAGTTGTAATGCGCCTAATTTTTACGTTGGGTTACATTGGTTTAAAGTGATGTAACTAAAACGCGCAAACAGTCTTCAAGCTTCCAAACAGTGCTCAAACGCCTAAACAGTTGTAATGCGCCTAATTTTTACGTTGGGTTACATTGGTTTACAGTGACGTAACTAAAATGCCCAAACAGTCTTCAAGCTTCCAAACAGTGCTCAAACGCATAAATAGTTGTAATGCGCCTAATTTTTACGTTGGGTTACATTGGTTTACAGTGATGTAACTAAAATGCCCAAACATTCTTCAAACTTCCAAACAGTGCTCAAACGCCTAAACAGTTGTAATGTGCCTAATTTTTACATTGGTTTACAGTGATGTAACTAAAACGTCCAAACAGTCTTCAAGCTTCCAAACAGTGCTCAAATGCCTAAATAGTTGTAATGCGCCTAATTTTTACGTTGGGTTACATTGGTTTACAGTGATGTAACTAAGTAAATGTGATATTTCTTTAATCTTTTACATTTTGTGTACATTGGTTTAATGTTGTTTGGTGTAGTTACATGGTTTAATGTTGTTTGGTTGTTATGTTATTGAAATCACGTTGATGTAGTTACATCGTTTAATGATAATTTAACATTGAGTGCCCCAAGAATTTTTATTTCTTGCTGCAATTAATACATTTTCCTAAGCTGCGTAAAAGCAATGGAAGATGATAGATTGGAAAACAAAGCATCCAAATTAACTTCCCGATCTTGAACCATTTGGTTTTAGTAAAATTGTTGAAGGTGGTTTTGCATTCAAAGAAAGATGATGTAACAAGTGTTTTCGTTACATGAACTTTATTGTAATAAGCAAAATCTTATTGTTTAGAGATTTAAGCATGTTTTTATGTTTAATTCTATTTTTTTATGTTGTTAATACACTATGATTCATCTTTTTACATTGATGTTACACCTTTTTACACAAATTTTATATTTATTTATATTAATGTAACACTAAGTTGCATCAATATAATTACCCCATGTTTACATTCGTTTACTAGAATATAAGGGACCTTTGTCAGTTTGGTATAGCATTTAAAGAAACATGAGATAATTCGATGTACTTTATTATAAATAATTACAATATAAAGTAATTAACTGTAAGTATTTGTATTTTGCATTCAAATGGATTGTAAGTAAAAAAAAATATGATGTAAGGAATTACAATATGATGTAATTCGATGTATTAAGATTGAATTCATATAAACATGATCTAATTTACTGCAAATATTAGTTTTTGCATATAAACATGATGTAATTCACTGTAATAAAACTCACTGTTATTCGATGTAACTCACTGTTACTATAAATAATTATAATTATGTTGTAATTTACTCTAAGTAATTACAAATATGATGTAATTCACTGTAATTTACTGAAAGTTCTCACAAAGAAAGATGGTTCTCATTTAAATCTCTCCTATACACACACACACACATATATATATATATGTATATATGTTTATATATATATGTATATATATAGGGGAGAGTTCCATTGAAAACCATGTTATAAATAAAAACCATAAAAACCAAGGGTTACATATATGTAAGTACATGTTACAAAGTATACAACTAATAGTTACATATATGTAGGGGTTATGTATATGTACGTACATGTTAACAAGTGTAAAACTATAAATTACGTACATAAAACTCATATAAATTACGTATACGTAAGTCGTTTTGTCATCATTATCATTCTTTGGTGAGTGGTGAGGAGTTATTGTAAAAACATATAATTAAGGAGGATCTTTATCTCACACATATATTTTACACTTCCACTCCTGACTTTTTGTTATGCTTTTGTGGATATAATTTGTTTATTTCCTGCACTTTTTCGTTAAAGAATAATATATTAACCTATGTGTTTATTAGGGAGTATTGCATAACAATAAGTATATATAACTCGTGAGAATCAATCTAAATTATCTATTTATATGTTTATTTGTTAAGATTTTAACATTGTTTTTAGAATACAAACATGAATATATTTGAATTGATTTACTATATGTATTTATATTCATAAGTACAATGTAAACATTGACACACGTGTAGTTTTACTATATCTTTTCAATACGCATGTGTTAAGTTTGTGAATCCAATGATCGCATTCAGGAATTATCAGTGTCGGTTAATGGCAAGTCAATGTTTGCGGAATCAACGTTAATTTGGTTTAATTGTTTGTAATAACTTCCAATATCAATAAATATTCAAGAACACACTAAACAAAACACAATTAATGAATAATAAGTATTTCATTAGAATATGTTAATGATTACAAATATAATGAATGAATGATATCAAAGTTTGTTATGATGTGACGGCTGCTAGGTTTGATTGAGTGACTTTGATGTGATTGTCGTATTGCTATTGCTGTTGCCGTACAATCAATCGTCTAATCAATCGTTCTTGAATCGAAACCTAGGATCCATATATATAGACAATGATGTTTCTTTTATAGGAAACACCGGATCCCTTATGATTTGATTTGTTTCAGTTAAAGAATCATCGGATTTCTTGAATTCGCATAACTGCCTTGTTGACTTGTAACACTTGTATTATACAAGTATTTGGACTTCGCAGGAATAGCGTCTTCAGTAGAAATTTGTTCTTCCGTAGATGATTTGTTCTTCCGTAGATGATTTGTTCTTCCGTAGGAAACTTGTTCTTCCGAAAGAAACTTGTTCTTCAGTTCTGGTTGTTCATCCACAGAGGATCTTCGGATGTAATGTTACTTGTAAGAAACACATTTACGGAAGAAAAAATGTTCATCCATAGATGTTTCTTACACTTGGTCAATTTAATAAATTGACCAAGTATAATGATTGTACTCGCAACCATACATAAATCAACACACACATAAATGGGTTAACCTATACATTTAATGCATACACAATAATGAATAACAAACATTCATTACATATATTAATTCAAGTACTAAGGCTATACATAATAGACTAGATCTACTGATCCTAGACCTAATAAAGTTGTTGTGAGTAAAAGAGAGTTTGTAATCAATCAATTAGAGTGAAAAATCATTTGCAACTATACGCTTTTCATTAAATATTAATAATTAAAAAATAATTTTGATTTGTTCTCGTGAGATTTAACATATTCGTGATTTCATAATTGATGTTTTTCTCTTGCATGTATTATTAAACTTATACTGAATTTTTATATTAATTATTGATTTTATCAGTAAAATTGATAATAAAAAATATTTATTCGATCATAAGTCATAGCCATATGCAGGGGCGGAGCATAGTTGGGACCGGGGGGGCTCCCTCTCTTTTTTTCGCCGGTAGTGTAAATTTTTGGCCCGGTAGTGTAAATTTTTGGCTCGATAGTATAATTATTTATATAAAACTCGAGTTCTCACCCCCGCCCCCTACAGGAGGGTTCAAGTTCCGCCACTGGTCATATGCTATTTAACTTAACGTATTCAATTTGTAATGTATACTTTTTCATTCGACGATCGAGAGTATAAATCTTACAACAAGAGTTATGTGAATTCAAATTAAAACTTTATTCGATCATAAATGATGTTGTTAGTTATTACCTAGATATACATGATTATTGGTGGAAAAATCCTCTAACCCTGTATAATATTTTATGATTATTGGTGAAGAAATCCTCTCACATTGAGAAGTTACGTGTCACGTATTATTGGTAGCTTGATTTTAATATTTGGTCAATAATATTATCTGTAATTAGTTATTTAAATTTTTTAGCAGTTTCTAATTATCTAATTTAATATTGCATAGTCTACCTCTCAAAAAGTTTGACAAACCTAATTGCTTTGAGCATTGGATGTAGACATCTAACGATAATTAGTGTAGTTTCTATCTATTTTTGTCAACCTAGCAACACTAGAAGTGATAGAGTGGTAAAAACGTATGTCACTCGTTTAAAAGGTGTTAATTAAGAGTTAAATGCCATGTATAAACACTATTGAGATTATATTGAATGTATCTTAAATATGAAATGTTAAGAATTACCGTGATGTTACATTGAAAGTCGCGAAACATTGTCAAATTAAAATTATTTGGGTTCATACCAAATTTTCAGTTGGATAAAACTCATTTTAAAAAACAAGTATGATATGAGCGTGAGAATTCGTGAACAGAGAAAATCAAGAGTGACCAAAATTTATTCGAAATTAATATTTGAAGGGAGAGAATAAACTGTCAAAGGCAGTTTTCATATCGAAATTTACACTTTTTATCATCTAATTTCACATGTGAAATTTCGGGAAGATAAAATAATGTTTACTAAAATAAAAAAATTTCAACTTGACCCTTAGATCCCAGCCAAGGGCTCTTCCTCTTGGAACCCGTCAGGGACTGCCGCCTCTAAACTCCGCTTTCGGAGGCGCTGCCCCCGGATCCCTGCTAGGGGGTGTTGCTCCCTTGGAACCTCATTGCTTAGGGGTTTCGTCACTACAAAGGTTTTCAATTTCAAAGATCATAATACACTAAAAAAACATACACTTTGCACCTATTAACTTATTAGATAGATATTATGATCACATTAATTATTAGTTAATATAATCATACTAAAATATCAAATATGAAAAGGTATAGATTTTAGTAAATATGATGATAATTGCTACGAAGTGACCCAATTTTATGAAATTTGGAAATTGGTTGACTGACTTATGAGTAATGGTCTCTTTTAACATAGTCGTCACATGATGGTCTTTCTCCTAGCTAGCTTCCAAAAGAATGTTTAGTCTATTTTTTATTCTTCTTCTTTTAAATGTGTTAACATTTAGGTTTTCTAAGTAATTTTATGAATAGTTATCGTGTTATTTGATTTATTATAAAAATTTATCCAACCTTTGTTATTATTTAATCATGCTTATCAAATAAACATATTTCTTAAACTATGTAATTGATCAGATATTACAAAGCATGCAACTGTTTCATTTTGGTTATATATGAGCATAATTAACTACATAACAAGCTAATACTCAAGTTAACGATTAATATAACAAATAATTAAGAGTAAGATTGTTGTTTTTAGATGTTTTTAAATCTCGATCAAACACGTGTCAAATTGTTTGGAAAACTTGCTAGCTTTTGGCGTCAAGCATGCCTTTGACAAGTTCCTTACGTTGCTACTCTCGAATTCTACTTAACACATGAGTTTTCTTTGAGCACCAATGCTTCTCTTAGCAGAAGCAGTAGTTGAAGATGAATGTATATTATTACATGGTTTAATATAGAAAAATCATGAGATTCATCCTTTATAAGACCTAAAATATATGTGTTATATGTTTTTAAACACTTCACATGCAACTTAACTTAATGTGTCATTTTGGGTGTAAGCTAAATGAGTTTATTCACGTGTTACCCGTCAAAACTTCACTAGATTCACTAAGTTTGCGCACATAACTTTACATCATCAGGTGTGTGGCAAAATCTAGACACTTTATAAACAACGATGACATGTGTAGTGCGTTGACTTAGTCAATGCATGAAGCAAACGAACAAAACTAGCTCCTACAACAGAAGGACGATGTAGCTTAAAAGCAGCCGACGATTGCGAGAGCATCTTGATAGTCAAAACATATGAACAAAACGTAATATCAAAAAGAACATATAATAATGTACTCTGAGAGACAAGTTAGTTGAAAGTTAATTTCGCTATAAAGCATAAATGTTGTACAAGAACAAGCAAAAATGTGACACAAGAACTCATGATAATTTTGTTTAACGCATATACTCTCATTTGCAAGTGCCGGTGAGGTTCCCACCGTCTACGGCACGTGTCTACATCTAATTGGCCCGTTAAAGTGAGTTTTTTCCTGTTTTCCCTGTTTTTTTGTAAACCATGCAAGTATGTGTATCTTTACTTCAACTTTGACACAAACGGTTTTGGTAGATGAGAAGGTTGAGTGGTTGTGTGGCAGTGGCATAAGTAATGGGTTCGATTCTTTTTGCCTATGACTTTTTTACATTTACGTATTTTCCGCATTTTTTGAGTTTTGACCTTTTTAATATTTTTAGTTTTAATTGTCTTTTTTAATATTTAGTTTTCTTTGGCTTTTTTCTCTTAGGTTACCAGAGTTAATTAATAGATTGCCACATAACGTAGTTTGCACATGCGTTACAATGTTCTATTAACCACATTAATGTCATTGTATGACTTCATGAGGACGATTATGTCTTTTGTTTAAATCATTTTGCTTAAACTATCATGACACAACGTACGAGACGTTTTTTAATAAAATTTTTATATACTTAAGTGCATTAATGTTTGATGTTAGTTATGAATTTCACAAACGTGCCCTTAATCACGTGGTTGTCATTGTACGTGCCTCACCATGTGCATGTGCGGGTAACTTTACTTTTTAGTCTCATTTATGAGTGCAAAATTTTAGATACAATCTCATTAACTTTTTAACTTAGTTTTGTAATTCTCTCTTAATATTACCGGGTCAAGTAAATAGTTTTAATTTTCATGTTCGCATCAAAGAGCGATTATATGCAACAATTGCACATTTTAATTTGTGAGGGTGTGTACCTAATCTCTTGGTATATTTGTATGATTCAATTAACATGCATTATGGTATAAGTTTCAAAACTTTTGAAAATTTTTAAATGTAACCAATGGCATACCACTTTGGGCTGGACTTGGGTTAAAGACTTAAAGACTTGCGGTGTGAAAGATATAAGAAGCCCAAGATTTTTAATGTTAAATTTCACGTTTCTCGATTATTTTGTTGTGTTCATTTTTTTTTCTTTTTTGTTGTTGTTGTTTTTTTTATAGTTTCTCCTATAAAAATTGCTCAATTGATTTAACCTAAATTTCTTTACATTTAGTTTTATTGTTTAATTTATTGTTAACAAAAGATGTTTCTACTTGTTTGGCTAAGCTTTTGTATAATTTTTTTTTTGTTAATATTAAACAAAAAACTAAATATCTTAAATTTTATTATACTAGGCATGGACTTTTTTCTCTCATAAAAAGAAGTAAAACTTCCAATAGTTTCATCTAACTTTGTAAAATAGTAACCAACTTTCAAAAGTGTTCCAATTAAATAACTCAAGTTTTAAAAATGTTCCAATCAGATCACTCGTTTTTATATTTTATACAAATTAAAAGTCATAACATATTTTTTAGCATGTTACTTTTGGATTCATTTAAAAAATATTTTTTTCTATCTTTTGATGCTGATATAGAACGTTGACGTAAATTTTGGGCAATTATTTTATTTTTTTCATAATTAACATGTTTTTTTTATTTTTTAATATAATTTTATATATTGAAAACTCTAACTCTCATGTCTTTTCCATCATTACTTTCTTATCATAATAAAATTTGGTAATGACTCGATTTGATCGTTTGGATGTCCAATTTGAGAAAAATATGCACGAGTGACTAAATTAGAACACTTTTGAAATTTGGTTACTATTCTGTGACATTTTCCCTTGAATATATGATCAAAGCTTTTTTTTTATTTACAAGAAGTAGAAACTTAGAATTATGATTATAATTTTTTTTGATAATTCACTACCAAATTTAAAGACATTGAACTTTCACTCCTATTTTTATTAAAAGGAAATGAGTTTTCTACTCGTCGTTGGATTTGGGATATATTTTTAACCTTCTTCAGTCATTTATCTTTTCTAGTTTAAGTTGACTAATTTAGTTAGAGTTTTTGTTGTGAGGTATTTGATTGTGACAATTGTTTTTCCTTTTTTCTATAGTTGTGATATTAACATGGTGTTAGTAGCACACTGTTACGTAATATTTCATATTTTACAAAATTATATTGGATCATATGCATCAACATTCAAGAAATTCTGATTAAAAGTTGTATTGATGATGGTGTTTTTAAAAACCTAATAAAAAGAGTTAAAATTGATATATCTAAAGAGGGGAAAATTATCATTTAATGAAAATTAGGAACAATAA
>BJCM01208029.1:0-10800 GCA_018326385.1 Flaveria bidentis
CAGTGTATGTTTGAATGTTTATTGTTTATTAACGCATATTGAACTAATTATATAGGTTTGTGGTTGTTTTAATAAATCTTAGTAGAGTAGTGATTGAGAAACATATTCAAACTTAGTCGTATGAAGTTTTCATGCGAATGGCCTATGCTAATGGACCATACGCATGAACAACTTCATGCTAATGAACCAGTCGCATGACTGAACTAGGAGACTGGATCAGTCGCACGATTGTGACATGAGATTGACTCAGTCGCACGACTGAACACTCAGTCGTGCGAATGGATCAACCGATTGACTCAATCGCACAACTGAACCATTCTAATGGTTTAGTCACACGAATGAGAAATCCTAACCTGTAAATACCACTTAATTCGTGAAAAAATGAAACACTTCGAACACTTACGTACTAAATCGTACCCTAGCCGTCCAGAGACTTCTAAGAACCTGTTTCAAGTTCATAGATCACACTAGATCAATTTGCATTCATTCTTAACATTTAGATTTAATCTAAAATTAATTCTACGTCCATTCTCACTGATTGGATCGCCAATCAAATAGGATTTCGCACTATTTGAGTTAGTATACACGTAAATCAGTTAGTACTTCATCCCGTACACGATCTTAACAAGAGGAGAAACATGACACTTATTGAAGCTACAAGAACTATGTTGTCTAATTCTAAACTGCCTATCACCTTCTGGGCAGAGGAAGTCAACACTACCTACTATGTGTAAAACATAGTTTTAGTAGTTAAGAAACATTGGTTTTCTCAAGTCTTTTGGATGTCCTTGCACCATCTTGAATACCAAATATCAAATTGCCAATTTTGCTAAGAAATCAGATAATGGACATTTCATTGGGTACTCTTCCTAAGATAAGGCTTATAGAGTATACAATCTCAGAACTAGGATTGTTGAAGAGTCAGCCAATGTGACTTTCAATGAACACACACCTAGTGTAACTAGTTCTGGTCCTGATTGGTTGTTTGATCTTCATTTAGTTACCAATTGTTTTAACAAATCTTGTGAGAATGTTTCAAGGTCTATAGATATATTACCAACAGGTGATCCTAATCCAAGATTTGAGCTGACAAGACCTTCAAGCTTTACAAGCTATACAACTTCAGCTCTAGTTGTAACTAATTCTGCTAATGAAGTTTCTATCAGCACTACAATGACCAATTCAGCTGATACATCTGAGTTGCCTTCAAATTCCAACATAGAGGCTCAACAACTAGATAAAGAAGCTTAAAATGTACAATACCATGGTGATGGTGATAGTGATAAAAAATTTCTTGATGTTGAGAACCACTCTATTGATGATAACATCAATGATGTCACACACTCATTATGTTAAGTCTCACCTGATAAGTGTGTTGATAAGGTGGGAGAAACATCAATGCCAGATCTAAAATTTTCTAATTTATATGTCTCTCAGCAACTTGTTGTGATCCCTCAGCTAAGGATCCACAAGTCTCATCCCACCTCAAACATAATTGAAGTTGTTGACTCAGGGGTAAGAATAAGAGGACAAACCCATAATGCAAATGTTTATCTTCATTCTTGTTTCTTATCTCAGATAGGGCCTAAGAAAATTGATGAGGTTTTGAAGGATGGAAGTTGGGTTGAGGCTATGCAAGAGGAGTTGTTTCAATTCAAAAGGTAGAAGGTTTGGAACCTATGTCCTCTTCCTTATGGGAAGACTACTATAGGAACCAAATGGGTTTTTAGGAATAAGAAGGATGATAGAGGACTTGTCATAAAAAAACAAAGCTATACTAGTTGTTCAAATGTATACATAAGAAGAAGGAATTGACCACACATATGTCTTTGCTCCTGTGGCAAGACTGGAAGCTGTTAGGATATTCTTGGCATTTACCGCATCAAAGAACTTCATGGTCTATCAACTTAATCTCAAGTGTGCTTTTCTCTATGGAGTGATTGATGAAGAGTTGTATGTCAAACAACCACTTGGCTTTGCAGATCCTGATCATCATGATTATGTCTACAAGCTTGATAAGACACTTTATAGGCCACAACAAGCACCAAGAAAGTGGTATGAGACTCTATCTCAGCATCTCTGCAAGCATGGAATCATTTTATGCTAGTTCAATTACATGTAGATGACATCATCTTTGGTTTAACTAATCCAAAGCTTTGCAAAGACTTTGAGAAGCAATTGAAGGATAGATTTGAAATAAGTGCCATGGGGGAACTCAATTTCTTTCTAGGAATTCAAGTGAAGCAAGTTGAAGATAACATCTTCAAAGTCAGTCAAAGTATGTTCATGACTTACTTAAGAGGTTCAACATGATTGATTACAACATTGCTAAGACTACCATAGCAAGAAACCACTCCCTTGGGCCTGACCTTGAGGGGGAGTATGTGGATGAACATCTCTATAGGGCTATGATTGGGTCTCTTATGTACCTTACAGATAGTAGGCCTGATATCATGTTTTCCATATATATGTGTGTAAGATATCAAGCCAACCCAAAGATGTCACACCTTATCACTGTCAAAAGAATTTTAAGAATCTCAAAGGTACCTTAACACTTGGCCTTTGGTATCCAAAGAATTATGACTTTAATTTGTGTGTATATACAAATAGTGATTATTGTTGATGCAATATGACTACAAAGTCTACATCAGGGGGATGTCAGTTTCTGGGTGCAAGGGTTGTCTCCTGGCAATGCAAAAAGCAATCATGTGTCTCTGCATCAACTGTTGAAGCTTTTAATACATTGGTGCTGCAAGCTGTTGTGCTCAAGTTCTTTGGTTTCAGAATAATATGCTAAATTATGGGTTCAACTTTTAAGAGACTACCATTCACATAGACAACAATAGTGCCATCTCTATTATAGGAAATCCTATGCAGCATCACATCAATATCAGGTATCATTTGATTCGAGATAACTTTGAAAACGGCTTGATAAAACTAGTCAAGGTTAACACAAATGAACAATATGCTAATTTGTTCACTAAAGGTTTTGATAAGCACAGATTTAAATATTTCATATTAGCTATTACGATGATTAACCTTGAGTAGCTTTTTCTTAAAACTAATTCATATTATTTGTAATATTTGTGTGTCTAAGTTGTCTATTTCATCATCTTCATAAGCTCTTATTTTCTTTGGAAGAAAATCTTTTTAGAAGATTTTCCTTAGATTTTTGAAAATTTTGATATTTTTTGTCCTTCAGAAGATATGGTTTTATCTTTGGAAGAAACGTATGCCTTTAAAACAAACAACTTCTTAAGTAAAATTGCCTTCGGAAGAAATTTCTAAAATATCTTCCAAAGCATAATATTTTCCTTAAGCATTTGAATGTTTTCAAGGACAACTTTCTTCTTAAGCAACTTATCTCTCAGAAGCTTTATTCTTAATTGAATAAAGTATCCAAGACTTAATTCTCGTCCGAAGCAAAATTTTCTAAACTCTTGGGAAATTCTTCCGGATCATTTTGGCTTCAGAAGTTTTTTCATTTAAACTTCCGAAGAGAATTTACCTTCGGAAGATTTTCGACTTCCAAGAAAACTACCTTTTGAGCAAAAAGCAAAATACTTTTTCAGAGGTGGGACCGACATTTGGATTTCAAAGTTTATCTTCTTTCATTAACTTTGTCTTAAATCCATTTCATATATAAACCCAACGGTTTCCCCTCTCTCTATCATCTTCATCTTCTCCCAGACCTAAATTCCCAAACTTCTCTCTAGAACCGCCTTTGTTCTTCTTTTCCTTCACCACTAAGCTTTCTCAAATGGCCAAACTCAATCACAGAAATGATCCATACTTTTCCATGTAGTTACACATGCAACACAATCAGGTTGCTCTGTTAAACTCTGAGAAAGATCCTAATTTCTCAAAGGTGCGTTGATTTTTGACTATATCGAACTACTTCACCTCCCTTACCATTGATCCTATTCTTTATGAGGATCATTTGCTTGATTTATGGAAGACCTGTCAAGAGGTCATCCTAGATGGGGAGAAGGCATTGTCTTATACAATGCAGGGGAGGTCAATCTCCATCACTCCAGCCATCATTAACATCCATCTTCAGCTGGATGATGAGGAAGGTGAATTGTCCTTTCCCAAAGTAGCTATCAACCAATCCTTTTAGCAGATGGACTATGAGGAGGATTTCTCTATAAAGACCTTCAGGAAAGGGAAGGCCTCATCCTAGTGGAAGTACTTAATACATGTGGTCATCTAGAGTTTGTCTAACAAGCATGGGGGTTAGGACCCGATTCCAGAAGATCTCTCCTTCATAGTGCACAGAATGGTTCAGGGGGTCAAGTTCAGGTACTCTCAGTTTGTTTATACAAATTTGCTTGCTAACTTGGACTCCTTAGAGTACTATATGTTTCCTAGTAATGTTCAACACATTTTCAACTGTGAAATGGGGTCACAGTTGAGGGAAACAAATAATATTTAGAAATTGGGACAGATGAAACCCGGTATATTTAAAATTTTGAAGAAGCCAACTATTGGCTTCTCTAGGGAAGAAACAGCCCTTGTCCCTAAAATGTTAGAGCTCATTGCTATAGGTGACAACCTAGCAACACAAGCAAGTGTTGAACCCACATTTTCAACCCCTCAACCACCAAAACAGCCACTAATCACCCTCACCTCCAAAAGGAAATCCAAAGGAACCCTTTCACAAGTTACTCAGTTTGTGTAGGCCCCCATACTACTACCCACATAGGAGGAAGTGAACTATGGAACTCCCACTTCTCTTAAGGAGCAAACCACTCCCATTACTTGAACTATCAGTACTGAGGTTCCTCATGCTCAAACTGATGAGCTCATTTGCCCAACAACCTTAACCCTTCGCTCAAAGTCTCAACACTCTAGTGAAAAACCTTCAAGGAAAAGCTACCATCCCCAGCCTTTAGATCTAAACCAACCAATCCCTAGCCTTGATTTTATGATGATGAAGACTTGGGATTCAGTGAGTATCATGAGTCTTTCTTCTCTTCCTCCACTCAAAGAGAGATGAGTACTCCTACTTCTCCCATGTCTAGCCCACATCATCTACCACTACTAAGGTGGATGTCCCTGACTCTACTCAGGAAGTCCATATGTAAGAGGCTCTCACTTTTGCAAGTGATTATATCATTAAGACCTCAACCATGGCAACTTGGCCCATTGATACTCCATCTGAAGTAGTAAGTGAGTAGAGGAAAACCAGCATCCATGAACATCATGTTGGTGGTGAGATTGAGGACTTTGATCCAATTATCTCATCCTCCGATGAATCTTCTGAAGAAGAAGAAGGGAATCTGAGACTAAAGGTGCAAAAACTATGAAAAACATGCACCTATCTAGTCTCTAAGGTTAGTCACTTGGAATCTCAGGTGACTACCTTAGATCTTAACCATCCCTAGCCTTTAGATCTTAACCAACCAATCCCAACCTTTGACTTCTATGATGATAAGGACTTAGAATTCAGGGAGTATCATGAGTCTCTCTTCTCTTAAACCCCACTCAAAGAGAGATGAGTGTTCCTGCTTCTCCCTTGTCTTGCCCACATCATCTACCCACTACTATGGTGGATCTTCCTAACTCTATACAGGAAGTCCATATGGAGGAGGCTCTCACTTCTACAAGTGATTACATTTTTAGGGGACCATGTACGTATGGAGTACTAACTCATAATGCGTGTATATCTAATCAAATAGTGCGGAATCCTATTTTATTGGCAATACAATAAGTAAGAACGCAGTTTCGATCAATCTAAAGATTAATGAAACGTTAAGAACGATTAGAACACGATCAACTGCGAACTATGAACTTGGAACATGTTCTCTGGAGTCTCTAGATGGCTAGGGTACGTATGTGAGTCAAAATTCTTGAAGTATTATGTTTTTCCACGAATTAGGTCGATTTATAGGTTAGGATTTGTCAATCGTTCTACTTAACCATTAGCATGGTTCAGTCGTGCGACTGAATCATACGATTGGTCCATACGCACGACTGAAGGTTCAGTCATGCGACTGAGTCAATCTTATGTCTCAATCTTGCGACTGATCGAGTAACCTGATTCAGTCGTGCGACTGGTCCATTAGCATGAAGTATTCATGCGTATGGTCCATTAGCATGGTACATTCGCATGAAGACTTCATACGATTAAGTTTGAACACGTTTCTCACTCATTATTGACTAAGAACTGTGTAAACAACCACAAACCTATATAGTTAGTTCAATATGCTTTATTACATAATAAACAATGAAACATTAAACATTATAAGCATCAATCACATATTGCCTTTCATTCAACTCATTCATTACACATATGTAAGACATGAAAGACATTTTACATTAAGCTCCTAAACTAGGTAAACATGTATCTACAAACTCCCCCTTGGACCTAGTTTACATTAGTGTCTAACATTCTTCATTAGCTCCTCAAATTTCTTGTACTTTTCCTCTCTACTAACTCCGACATGTATCTCGAATGCAAAACTGAGTCGTATAACGTTTTGGAACTGGAGGGCTTGTACTATATCTTGCGAATCATAGAATAATGGCCACTTGTATAATGTATAGACACTGTCTGCTGACAAGTTGGTTAGCCATATAGGGTCGAACACCCGGATAGTTTCCATTTTGATCTCTCTCCACAGAACTATGACTGCTTCGTCTTTTCTCCAATCATAATACCACCATTTAAAGTGTGGAGTGAAGTCCTATGGCATTTCCCATAAGGGAATCTTAGACATAATGTATGGAGGACTCCACTTCAGCACTACCTTAGGCTTTCCAAATATCGGGTCCACTTCAGACCTTTGGATGTACCTCTTAGGTTATTGAGATCTGATGTTTACCCACTTGGTGTGGTATTTTTTCCTTAGTGCAGCCTCAAACTAGCCTGAGATTTTCCTTGGATCAGCATATAACAAATTTAGGCATGCCAGCTGTTTGAGCTCAAAACCAGGGAGACTCTTTTGATCGTGTGGGAATATGAAGTACTCTATACCCTTCTCCATCTTAACTACATACACGTTAAGAGCCTTAAAATACTCCCATGCAATGATCCTACCCGACATCTTTAGATGTTTCCTGACCTTGTATAGCTTGGTGTAGGCATTTGCCTTTTGTGCAGTGCGTTGGGCTCGTATCTCAGCAAAACAAGCCTCCCATTAAGTCTTCTTGATATCAACATTAGCGTCTGAGGCTTGGGCTTGGCTTTCATTCTTCTCTATCTCTTTTTCCATCTCATCCAGTTGTCGAACGTAGCACTGCCAAGAGTGTCACCCAAGTTGGGGATCACATTGTCATCTCGGTCAGTGTACTCTGGATAGTACTCAACTATGACATCCTCAATCTCTATTTCATCCATGTCGTTTAGCTCGTTGTCACTTGTTACATCAAAAGTAGGTGCATCTTTGACAATCTCATCTAGGTTTAGCCTGAACATCTTTGCAAGTTGCTCGTCAGTCAGGTCGTGTATGATTTCTCCTTCTTCGGGAGTATAGCTCACTGACCTTCTGACAATCCCTTACAAATCAAGAATCATTGTTAATTGAGACTTGATTTGCTATAAGGGAGCAACATCATATTCATCTTATTGAGATGTTTGATCTGCTTGATTTAAACATGTAGCACATCAACCATTAGTAATTAGTCAAGACATTTAAACATTAGACAAATATAGATAAACATTAATTACATAACTGTAATACAAGATTCAAGTACAAAAGTTTTCAAATAAATAAACATCTAATCATTACTTTTTTCTTGAATTGCATGCTTCTCAGCAGGAGGAACGGAGGATGATGCTCCTCGATCTTGATTCTTTTTGGTCCTCCTCTCTTGAGCTGTAAGAGAGGCTCATGCAGCAGCCTCACCTTCTCCATCATCATCATCTCTTTTTTTCTTGCTCGGTCCTACATCATTACCTTCATCTTCTTCATCTGAACCATCCTCATCATCATCATCATCATCATCATCATCCTCATCATCACCCTTGATCTTTAGAGGCTCAGTCTTTAATCCTTTTAGCTTGAGAATGATCTTCTTATTCTTCCTCTCAAGTTCTTCAATCCTTTTCACCGAAGCCAACACCTGCTCATTTTGACTTGTGAGAGCATGGTGTGCTCGACTTTGAGTTCTCTCATATAAGTCAATCTTCTTTCATATATAGTCATCTGCAAGAACCTTGGATACATGCGGAAGCTTTCCTTACACTTGGCATCAAGGTTCTCGACCATGTAGGAAAAGATCATGTTAGAGAAGCTGAAGGGGTGATTCAGCTCAAGTGCCACGTAAGCATTCTAGATTTGGTCTGAAAGATCATTGAATCCACCCCTTCGTGAAACAATGCACTTCAGAATGACATATGCTAGGTACTTGAATTGGGGACACATATTGCTTTTGTTGAGCACACCTGCGTTGATGTCCCCAGTGTACTTCATCCATAGAAAACATCCCCTTACGGTAAGAGGATGTAACCTGGTTGGGTAGGCATCATCATCACCCAAGTCCAGTACATGTCTAAGATCCGCTGCAGTGACCTCAATCTCTTGGCCAAAATTGGTGCTGCATATACAGTAAGGCTCAGTAGATCTATCAACTAATGCACCTTCCTAGAAGGCCTGCTGTATAGACCGGTAGGGTATGCATGGTGCAGATATAGCTCTGTAGATCCTAGATCTCCTCAGAAATGCAATGATACCAGCAAACTTAGCAGCATTCCGAGTGGTGGCATCCAAGTGAGCACAAGTGTTGTGCTTGGTTGTGATGATCCACCTATTTGCCATGTTTCCGTAACACAAGACACATAAACATGAGATTTGTCCATAATAGAAACTATTGAAATTTAAACTGTTCTGAGATCAGTATGGTTCAATCCTGTGATTGAGCCATACGACTGAGTTCAGTCGTGCGATTGAGCATGCGACTGAGTTCAGTCGAGCGATTGAGCACGTGGCTAAGTTCAATCGGGCGATTAGAGCATGCGGCTGAGTTCAACCGGGCGATTGAGAATACGGCTGAGTTCAATCGTGCGATTGAGCCCATACGCCTTGTTCATTCGGTCGATTGAGTCATTCGCCCAGCTTAATCGTGCGATTGAAGTTCATTCGGAGTGTCCATTCTCCTAACTCTCTGTTCGACACTCTAACCTTTAATCTAGGTCAAATCTTGAAGTTAAACGTTGTGTTTAGACTCTTTAGGTTCACAGAGACCCTAACTTTCACTGTATGTCCTTCATTTTAATGATTATGTACATTTAGGTGGTCTATTTGAAAGTTTTTTTTACCAATTTCTTGATTTTAATCAAATTGGACAGTTAGGGTTCGATTACACCACACATTTTGTGCGATTTCAATCTCTAAGTACATGTAGAAGATAAGAGTTCACGTTAGTAAAGCAATCTCAGTGTGAAATCAACGAAATCAAATTTTGGCAGAGTATGTTTGCTTTCGGGCGATTTGGGAGCGATTGAAGGGTGATGAGAACGTGCGACTGACTTCACCCTATTTATACTGATTTTATCTTTAGTCGGGCGACTAGACCTATTCGCACGCTTCATTTGGGCGACTGGGACTCAGTTGTGCGACTGGCACAGTAGGTCCGTTCAGTCGTGCGATTGGGTTTAAATCGTGCGATTGAATTAATCGGTCACATTCATTCGTGCGATTGGTTCATTCATGTGATCCAATCGTGTGGATTGACCCATGCTTATGGTCCAATCGTATGTCTGGTCCATACTTGTGCATTAGTCGTGCTATTGGGCTCATGCGTGTGATCCAATCATGCGACTGGGCCATACTTAT
Organism: Flaveria bidentis; assembly: GCA_018326385.1. Taxonomy (NCBI): domain Eukaryota; kingdom Viridiplantae; phylum Streptophyta; class Magnoliopsida; order Asterales; family Asteraceae; genus Flaveria; species Flaveria bidentis. The sequence goes on from BJCM01208029.1 coordinate 9,780, forward strand.
GATCCAGTCGTGCGAATGGCTCATACTTATGAGTTTGATCTTATGACCTTTCAAACACTTAGCCTTTTAACTATAGATAAAACGTTATGAGCGATGATCATGTCAGACTTGATCTTTTAATTTGAAAAAAAACTGTTTGATCACCTCAGACGTGATCATTTTAAGTTAAAGCTTATGTGATCACCTCAGACGTGATCCTTTTAAATTCAAAACCCGATTGGTCACCTCAGACATGACCCATTTTAATGAGTGATTTACAGACTTAATTCAAAAGCATAGTCCGACTTTTACCTACCAAAATACTAAAATTGATAAATAAAATAACTAAAAATAAAAAAACAGAAATTAGACATATTTTTGTATTTTTTTGATTTGAGATAGATTGTAAACATATTATAGTACTTCTAATCGATTTTACTTCTAGGACATCACAGCTTCAATTCTCTTTTATCATATCTGGTACAGTTCATGATAGAATCATACAGGTATATCAGAATCATTTGGGACACTTTAATAAACTATTCTGATGTTAGATTCTTGTTTTGACCAAGAGTCAATAGCAATTTAAGGAAATCAGACTAGATCTACAAGGTGCGCACAATAATTTTGACTTCAAAGAACTGCAACACACGATTATTGTCAGTATGTTTGTCCTCTTAAATCCATACACAGATTTTCGACACACATTAGTGATGATTTAAGGTTTAATTATTTCGACAAGCATTTGTGGATCACATGCTTATATGGTAATCAACGTTCCTCAATAGATTTTTGAGCGGTCTACGGGTATTTTGACAAGAAAAAACTATTCTAAGAGCTTTCAAAGAGATGCCAAGCGTCAGGTCAGTGCCATCGCACAACAGAGAGGCGTAAACAACAATGAATTCTAGAATATTTAGGTTATGCTTATCCTCATGTCAGTGCCACCGCACAGCAGAGAGGCACACAACCTATCTTCTTGTTAGAGCATTTATTTTCTTTTTGCACATAACGCACTAACAACGTAAGTTATTAGCTTGAT
>BJCM01208032.1:0-12436 GCA_018326385.1 Flaveria bidentis
AACAGTAGACGTTATCTGATTGACAACCGCATCAGCAGAACGAGATTTATTGGTAAATAAACGATTATTCCTCTCCTGCCAGATGAAGTAAAGAGCCGCAGCTAACAGCAAACGACCAATAACACACTGAACCGATTTGGATCGTGCTTTCGATAAGAACCACGAGATAATGTCCTCCCAATTAGAGGACAGATGGTGCAGCTCAGCAAACCCACGAACAACATTCCAAACCTGTGCTGAAAAAGAACACTCAAAAAATAGGTGATTCTTTGCCACTTTCAAAAACCCCAAGCCCTAGAATCCGGGTTTACATCAAAAGGAATGATTAAATGATGTTTCTTACCTTGATTCTTGGTCTTTTCTTGTTGTTTGGATGTCCACGAACATCGATCTTCAATCTCTTGATCAACCGAGCCTTGAATCACCACTTTCTCCCCACTTTATCTCTCTACACTCTCTCTAGAAATTGGGTGTTAAGTTGCAAATGAGAGTGGCTCAAACTGATCCGTTTATATATACTGGGTGTTCCCGGGACCTAAAAATTGTCGAACACATAACCCACGAGGTCTACTCGGTCCATAGTCCATCTCCCGCTTATTTTCTTTTAAATAATCCCGGCTAAGCCCATTAATATTAATTTGCTCGTCTTGACTTTATTCCGAGCGTTACAAGTCCCCCTTATTTAGGTTTCATCCTCGAAACCTGCTATTCCTCTAATAGATGTGGGTAATGTTGTCTCATCTCTTTTTCGGTCTCCCATGTAGACTCGGATCCTTTTCTGTGCTTCCACTATACTCGCACCAATGGAACCACCTTATTCCTTAGCCTATTCTCTTTGCGATCGATGATCGCCACTGGTTGCTCCACATAATTGAGCATTCATCCACTTTAATATCCTCCAGTTGCACCACCATATCCTTGTCGGCTAAGAACTTTCTCAAGTGAGATACATGGAATGTCGGACGAATTCCACTTAACTCACTAGGCAACTCCAACCTATAGGCCACCTCTCCTACTCGAGCAATAATTCGGAAAGGCCTTATGTATCTCGGGCTCAACTTTCCCCGCTTCCTAAATCGAATAATGCCCTTCCAAGGTGAGACTTTCAACATGACCTTGTCACCCACCTGGAACTCAATCGTTTTACGTTATTTATCAACATATGACTTTTGCCTATCCTTAGTTGTCTGTGTAAAGGTTTTGACCCTTTCTAGCTTCTCAATCTTAGCCTTGACCTCCTCGACGCTCCTAACTCTTTATGGCCAATATCACCCCACCATGTGGGTGTTCTACATCTCCTACCGTATAACATCTCATAAGGGGGCATACCAATGTTGGCATGGTAACTGTTATTGTATGAGAATTCAGCTAACGGTAAGTGGTCGTCCCAACTTCCTCCAAAATCAATGACACATGCCTGAAGCATATCTTCTAGCGTCTGAATAGTCCTTTCCGACTGACCATCCGTCTGAGGATGATAAGCCGTACTAATATGTAACCTCGTCCCCATAGCATCATGGAATTTCTTCAAAAATTTGGATGTAAACCGGGTGTCACGATCAGAGATGATAGACACCAGCACACCATGACGAATTACAATCTCCTTGTTGAATAGATCCGCAAGTCTCTCAGAGGAATATGTTTCACGGATCGATAAGAAGTAAGCACTCTTCGTCAAACAATCAACTATCACCCATATGGCATCATATCCTTTCGCGGTACACGCTAACTTCATGATAAAGTCCATGGTGATATGTACCCATTTCCACTCGGGTATATCCAAAGGTTGGATTTTCCCGTATGGCTTCTGATGCTTCGCTTTCACTTGTAAGTAAGTAAGACACTTACTCACATACTCCACCACGTCACGTTTCATACCCGACCACCAATAATCTTTCTTCACGTCTTGATACATTTTCGTAGCACCGGGATGAATGAAGTACCAAGTCTTATAAGCCTCATCCATTATCTTCCCACATTAACCCCATAACGAGGAATCCACATCCGTCTAAATCGAGTTCTAACACCGAAAGTATTTTCACCCAACTTCGTGACTAGACCTCTCATCCTTTTGGAGTTAAGATGATCTTCCTTCAATGTCTTATCTTGAAACTCCTTGACCTGATTCATCACATCGGAGGTCATAATCGATTAGTAAGCCTTTACCCGAATTGGTTCAGGCCTCTCCTTTCTGTTAAGGGCATCAGCCACTACGTTGGCTTTGCTAGGATGGTAATGGATCTCGCAATCATAATCCTTTATGAGCTCCAACCATCGCCTCTACCATATTCAAATCCTTCTGCTCGAAGAAGTAATTCAAGCTCTTGTGGTCCGTGAAGATGGTTTACTTCATCCCATACAGGTAGTGTCTCCAAATCTTTAACGTGAAGACCACAACTGCTAGCTTCAAGTCATGAGTAGGATAATTAACCTCATGAACTTTTAACTGTCGGGATGCATAAGCTATCACCTTTCCTCGCTACATCAACATGCAACCCAACCCCGAGTAAGAAGCATCTGAATAGACCACCAAATCTTTGCTTCCTTCGGGTAATGATAAAACTGGAGCTCGAGTAAGCCTTGCTTTTAACTACCCAAAAACCTTTTCTTGTTCGTGACCCCACACAAACTTCTCATCCTTACGGGTCAACTTGGTCAGTGGAGAAGCTATCTTAGAAAAGTTGGATGAATCTCCTGTAATATCCTGCCAACCCCAAGAAACTACGTATCTCGGATGGCGTCATTGGAGACTTACATTGCATCACTGCCTCCACCTTTATTGGGTCTACCATAATCCCCTCGGGATTCACCAAGTGACCCAATAACTAAACTTCGCGCAACCAGAATGCGCACTTGGAGAACTTGGCATACAACTTCTCCTTTCTCAACGTCTCTAACACTTTTCAAATGTGACCGGCATGTTCCGCCTTGCTCTTTGAATAAATCAGGATATCATCAATTAACACAATCATTGATTTGTCTAACATCGGCTAACACACTCGATTCATCAATTCCATAAAAGCAGCTGGCGCGTTTGTTAAACCAAAAGACATAACGAGAAACTCGTAGTGTTCATAACACATTCAAAAAGCTGTTTTAGGAATATATTGCTCCTTCACCTTCAGCTGATGATAGCCAGATCAAAGATCTATCCTCGAGAACCAACTAGCACCTTGGAGCTGGTCAAACAAGTCATCAATCCTCGACAATGGATACCGATTCTTCACCGTCAACTTGTTCAGCTCGCGGTAATCAATACACATCCACATACTACCGTCCTTTTTCACAAACAAGATCGGAGCACCCTAGAAAGATACTCGGTCTAATGAACCCCTTATCAAGTAACTCCTGCAGTTGCTCCATCAATTCTTTCATCTTGGTCAGAGCCAACCGATACGGTGCCTTAGCAACAAGGTGGGCACCTGGTATCAAGTCAATCTGAAATTCGATCTTGCGGTCCGGTAACACACCTGGTAAGTCTTCCGGAAACACATTCGCAAAGTCACACACAACCGGTACATCGGACAGTTGTGGTGTTGACGCATCCATATCCTTTACGTAGGCCAAGTAGGCACTACATCCACGCCTCATGCATTTCCCGCCACCGCCATCGAAATCACCTTCGGGGTAGTCGTAACTCGATCACCATAAATTGTCACCGGACTCCCGTCAGGCGGGGTCAGTCTGACCATCTTCTTGTGACATACGATATTTGCCTCGTAGTCTGCCAACCAGTCCATTCCTAGGACTATATCGAAACCGCCTAAGGTCATCACGAACGGTCTAACAGGAAACTTATGACCTTCTAATTCTATGTCAAAGCCTTCTATTATCTTAGAAATCCTGGTAGACTTACGAGCAGCCCCTGGTACTAAATCGATTCGGAATTCAACTTGTCTAGATGGGTTAATCTAGTCAGGTCATCAGGAAAAACATCTAGATAGTCTCGCAATACTGGTATATCCTCAAGCTTTTGCTCCTCATTATCTTCAAGGTAGGCTTCCCTTTATCACCTTGGATAGTCAAAGTTCCACCGCTTGGAATAGGGAGAAGAATACTCTTCTCATAGCACACCACCTCACCACGATGCTTCAACAATCAATCCATGCCTATGATAATATTAAAACTATCAAACACATTGGGTTGGAGGTCGATGCTAAAGGAATGACATTCCTAATTGCATAGTGTACCCTCTAACTATATCACATGCTTTAATTGTCTTTTCGTTGGCTAGCTTGATAATGTACTTTTTGTCTAATATATTATTTCTTTAGCTAAATGACGAAAAGTGAAATTTTGAGATAAACTAAAAGGACAAAAAATATAATTTACTAAAAATTAAATTTCAAATATTACTATATAAAATTTTGAATTCTTATAATTGTTTGTTTTATTAATTTTTGTTATTAACATTTGTTCACATCAACATGATTTCTTTTAATCAACATATTTTATTGTGATGCTTTTATCTTTCATATACGTTGTGATTGAAATATTAAAATAAATTGTCATTTCTCTGTGATTTGTTGATATTTAACATTTTCATTCAAAGAATTTTTTATCTTACTCTCAATACTTTAAAAAGTTTTTGTTTTCATGAAAATATATTAACTCTATTAAGTTAAAATGTAAACATATAAATTACAGGCCCTCGTCTTGCTTTATCACTTTGTCATAAGAGGATGGTTTGTGTGGTTTCTGATCATGATACATGGAAGAAGACAATTAGAGGCGATGGTCTTTATTATACAACCCTCTCGCAATGCATTTCAACCGTCACTAGAAACCAACTCCATCTTCCTCCCCTACGATGAAGTTGTCAATTTAATGATTATTAAAAATTCGATTTAGGTTTCGTGAATGGATTTTATTTTTATATCAAAATTATATATTTGCTCCTTGTAATAATATATGTTTAACAATTTTAATTAACACAATTAAAATTTTATGAAAAGAGATCAAGTGTTTAAAACCTTATAAGCTAGAGGTAGAAAAAAACAACAAATGTAACCAGAAATTAAGACAACAAACAAAAATTCACTCTAAAGATTATTTAAACGGAACTGTCAAAAAACCAATATAGTTATCTTAATTTCGAAAGGGCAAAACCGGAAATCAACAACGTAAAGCCTCGCCTGATTCCTGTAGCACCACCAGCAATCCTATCTGGAAACTCGTTGAATCTCCATCACTCTCTGTCCATTCAAACTAAAACGAAGAACAAACACTCAAAATCCCCAAATTCAGCCAACCATTTCCCATGGCAAAAACCTAACAATCCCCAATCAACACCCAATCACTCAAACTGATGGCATCCATATCCACATGCTTCGTACTAACACATAAATTCCACTCAAAACCTTTGGTCTACTCTCTCAGGCCACAAAATGATGTTTTTCATAAAGAATGTTTGAAATTAGGGAGACAGCATAGCTGTAGTAGCAACAGCAGAAGCTTTGTGTGGGAGGTTAGGGCCAATTTCAATAATCCGTCGGTGGAAGCGACGGCGAGGGTTAGGCCGGGGAGGATAATCGAGAGCGACAAGTTACCGGCGGATGTGAGGAAGCGGGTGATGGACGCTGTCGATAACTGTGGAAGGAGAGTTACAGTTGGTGACGTGGCCAGCAAGGCTGGGATTAAGTTGACTGAAGCTCAAAGGGCTTTGCAGGCCATTGCTGCTGATGCCAATGGCTTCTTGGAGGTACCCTTTTCATCTCTTCATTATTTTCTACTTTTCTTTGATTCTATTGCAGCATTTTATCGCTATTGAAAGTCTTAACACAGGTTTCAGATGAAGGTGATGTTCTTTATGTTTTTCCAAAAGATTACCGTTCAAAACTTGGAGCCAAGTCACTTCGAATCAAAACAGAACCTTATCTTGACAAAGCGAAGGTATATTATAATCTGATTTCCTAACTTCTTTTATTGCTATGTTATTAAGCGATCAATGAGACTGATGCCCGCAACTTACATTTCCAATCAAAATGTGATTTTACAGTCTGGTGCTGAATACTTGATTAGGGTCACTTTTGGAACAGCACTAATTGCTTCTATTGTTATTGTTTATACAACAATCATTGCTATTCTCTCAAGTAGTAGGTAATTGGCTTCTCTCTCCGTCTCTCGTTTTATGCTCGTGCCATTTATAAGAGTTGCATTGCACATTTTATCTTCATTGATTTTCGACTGTTAACAATTACGATATTTCTGGTAATGACAGTGAAGAAGATAATCGAGGAAGACGCAGAGGAAGATCTTTTGATTCAGGATTCTCTTTTTATCTTAGCCCAACTGATTTGTTTTGGTAATGTTCATATCACATTTCATATAATTTCACAAAGAAATGTGATATGGAAATTCTATACATATATGTTTTCTTTATTCATTGTTGTTCTTGTTTAGGTATTGGGATCCATATTACTATAGACGGCGTCGAGTTAGAAATGAAGATAAAGGAATGAATTTCATTGAATCTGTAAGGGAAAATAATAATAATGTTGCCTTTCATTCATGTTATTTATTGCTGATGTGAACTATGAACTAGTACATTATATATATCCTTTGTAGGTATTTTCGTTTGTGTTTGGTGATGGAGATCCAAATGAAGGTATTGAAGAAGAAAGGTGGAAGTTGGTAATATTTGAGCACTACTTTAGTGGTCCGTTAATCTGTTTTCTGTTGCTATATGTATAACTTGGTTGTGTTTTGCACTATAAAGTCTATCTTTTGTGTCTTTTCCTTGTGCATTTCAATTATAATTTCATACTTATGTTTTTATAATGATAATCTGAAAATGTTTTATCCTACTGTTGTAGATTGGTGAGTACATTGCATCAAATGGTGGTGTTGTTACAGCAGAGGAACTTGCTCCATATCTTGATGTAGAAACTGCAGAAAATACGGTGAGATCTTTATTACGACATAGGAATAGTATTAAGCAGCATAACCATAATGTAGGAGGAACCTCCATCTAAAATAAATAAAAATTAGCATAGTAATATCTTGTGTAAAGCAATTCAATTGTCTTTCGCTACAGGATGATGATTCATACATATTGCCTGTTCTTCTGCGTTTTGATGGTCAACCAGAAGTGGATGAAGAGGTATGTTGCTAAATGAATGATCATTTAACAGTGTCCAAATGAATGTTGAAATAGACTCAGTTTTATGTACAAACTATCTGATAAATAGGGCAATTTGGACCAACACCCACCATATAGACACACACACATGAATGTATATATATGTATGTATATATAATGCTTGGTAAAAGTTTTAAAAAAAAATTCATGAGAAGCTGTGAGAAGGCACCCATTCACTAAATTCGTAACTTCGACCGGCAATTTTGTATTTTGAGTGGATTTTCACATAATTTTGAATCGAATTTACCATTGGTTACTTTGATCTACAATTTTGTGCATGTATGGGATCAAGATCGATTAATAAGGTTGTGGTTTTCACCTATAAAAATTTAGAACCAAAGTTACAAATAAGCTTATTCTATGTCCCGTCACAATAAAAACCTAACAAGGCAGATCCAATATCAATTGATAAAAATTAAAAGAAATCAAAAGCGCCGCAAAGGTTTTGAAAAGTTCCTAATAATTTGAGAAGTAGGAACCAAAGCAAGTTAAAGCTTTACTTGATTCATTCATATCAAAATATCTAGCCTAATAATTCGAGAAGTAGGTGTCGACCCTTGGTAGTGATGTGGTGCTCCCTTCCCAAAGCTAATCATCTTTAAGGTGGAAGCAGGGAAAGTGCTTCTGAATAGTAAGAACAACTCTTAAATTAAAAAAAGAGGTTTCTATGTGACTAAATACATGCGTAAGTTTGTTGGGGGTAGATCGCATTATCCTTGCCTTGTACATTGACGAGATGATGATAATTGGACAATTCGAAGACAAAATTAATAGAAGTGCTCAATTAAATCCCACAAAATAAGTTTTAGGCATGAAGATTGTTCACGACAAAAAAGGCTAGGAGGTAGTGATTATTAGAAAGGAAAATATATTTAATAATCTTTTTAATATTCAATGAAAATAGATTAAACGCTTTCGCTGTTGAAGCACCGCCTCAAGTTGCTTCCTATAAACGTCTAGCCATCTTTGAAGTGTTGTTATTGCTGCCGCAATCACAATTTTAATTTTTAAAACCAAGGGCAAAGTGGTAATTTAAGAGTAGGGTAAGGTCCAGATAAGTTTTAATGTCTGTGTGGCTCATGCCCTTAGCCAATCATACTCCTTGGTCTCATTTAGGGGCTATTTGATTACCACTGACTCGGTAAGATCTAAGTCAAAAGCTGACCCAGTTAGAAGTTCTGACTGAGAGTGCATCCGATTGAAACTTGGCTATTCGATTCAGCATCTGATTGATTCTGCTGAATAATGGAGTAGCATTATACAAATTCTAGCGACTCCAGACACTCCACACATATTTTATTTTGAAAGCATTAGTTAAAATGTTTAAAAAAAACTCAAAATGGATACATACATCAGATCTCAAATTATTTATTTCTTTAAAAACAATATAAAATACAATTGCACAAAGCTAAAAGTTGAAAACCACATAAAAAGAAGATTCCAACATGCACCCATTGTAACCATCTAGCTTCATCCATACAAAATTTGGTTTCTCCCCAACGAATGACAAAACCCAAACACCGCTGTAGGAGGGCGACAGAGAGAATAGCATGACGGAGGGAGGGCGACGGTGAAGAAGAGCGCAAAGGGAGGGCAGTGCGGTGAAGAGGAGGGCGTCAGAGGGAGGGTGCCGATGAAGAGGAGCGCCAGAGGGAGGGCAGTGCGGCGGAGGGAAGAGATTGGAGAGGAGCGGCGGAGGGAAGAGATTGGAGAGGAGCGGCGGAGGGAGGACCTTGCGACTTGCGAGAAGAGGATGTCGCTGTTTTTGGTCAGTGAAGCCGATTATAGGGTCTTGGTCAGACCCTAGCGACCGAGTTGGTCAGCCGGTCAGTGGTCTGGTCAGCCAAAATCAAACATAGCCTTAGAAGCCTCTTTGGTTCATAGAATTCTGAAGAATTGGAATTGGAAAATTTTCCATCCAAAATCCTGTTTGGTTAGTCAATGAATGGAATTGGAATTGGAAAAAATTCCCTTATTCATTGGAATTCACATTCCTTTCATTTACCCATGAAATGTTTAACAATCTAATAGAATGTTCAAATAAAATTCCAATTTCACTAAAAAATGATCAACCAAACACGTTATCGATTTTAACAAGATTCCAATTCCAAATCCAATTCCAATTCCTAGCAAAACATTCTGCGAACCAAATGACCCCTTAGATTGTGGAAATGGTTTGTGAAAACACTAACAAAACAATATTTAAGTTTTTGTCACAAAGATAATAGGTTAAAAAGGCTAAGGGACATTAAAGACAAAATCAAGTGACAAAGATGAAGTATGTTAGGTGCGCCAATTCTGCTAACTATAGTCTTATTTTCTTAAGAGAGATGATATAAGATAACTTATCATAGTGTGCGAGAGAAGACAAAAGATCTTTGTTACCACACATTGATTAGTGGCCTAGTCTAAATTAACAATCCATGAACCCGTAGGCTGGCCTTTAGTAACATAAGTGGAAGGACTACCCTTAATATCCATGAACCTGTAGATTGACTTCGAATAACACAAGTGGAAGGATTATCAATAGTATCCATGAACCCATACTAACTTGGAGTAACACAAGTGGAAGGATTACCTATAACATCCATGAACCCTTAGACCTACCTGGAGTACCACGAGAGGAATGATTACGTTGAGTAGGTATGAGTCATATTCCGTGGTTGTTATGTGATCTTGTGCGCATTGGTAGGAGGAGAGGTGCTAGATTAGTTTAACACTTGTACCAATTGATAAGACCCAAAATCAATTGATGGCTAAGTAAAGAAATCAAGAGCACCATAAAGGTTTCTTACAACTAGAGTAGGGAGTAGATATGAGTCATATGCCATATTTGTTATATGAACTTACACATACCATAAGGAAAGGTGCTAAATTAGTTTAACACTTATACCCATTGATAAGACCTAAAATCAATTGGTAGTAAATAAAAGAAATCAAGTGGACCATAAAGGTTTCTAGAGTGGGAATCTCCCAATTTTGAGACCCAATTTATTTACATCAAAGCTTTTAACCCTAGAACCTCTCTATAGTAATTGACTATCTTGAGGGCCAATTAATCTTTCCTAACAAACAACTATTACAAATAGGAATTTATTTATCATAATACACTTTTATCTCTCACATCTTATGCTAATTTACACTCCTCACTCTCCTCACTGCTCTTGTTTTTAGGTCGGTGGTGGTACATCATTCTAAAGCCTCAGTTGTTGCTTGTTCATTAAATTATTGAAAGAACAAACCCACCCATAATAAAGATCCTCCTTGGGTGGTGCGCTCACATCGTAGAAAAAAAACGCCTACAAATGAACTATTGGATTTCAGTTTATAAATGACTAGGAAATATAACATCATAAACTCTAATTTTGATTATTTCTTTGTCTTGATTTTGATTATTTTCGTGTTGACTCTTGATTCTTTTCTTTTTCTTCTTTTAATAACATGGTCTCTAAATCTGGACAATGAAATCTTCAATGGGCTGTGAATATTGCAGGACCGGTGAAGGGGTTTCACTTACAACACAACAACACAAAGAGGAGATTAACCAAACTTAATCAAATAGTAAACTGGATTAACTACAAGTAAGATACTAAGAACATAAGTAATAAGTAAGAGACAGAACAAAAGAACACAAGTGTTTGGTTTTCAAGGATGCAGTATATTGCTTTCTCAATATCTATTACAAGTGTTACAAAGCATAAAGGAAAGATACAAGAACAAGAAATACTTATACTACATCCTACAGTCGGCTATACTTTGAAACCCAGCTCAAAAAGGATAAAGTACATGAAGTAGAAAGTTACAGACTCAAGACCTCAATGTACAGTTACTAAAAACATGGACCTTTTCACCAACTTATGTAAGTTGGTGACTTTATAAAGATGCAACGGAAAGGTGTCTAGCTTTATGGAAAAATACATCAGATAAAGCATGTGTTAAAAGTCTTCGGAAGAAATCTATCTTCATGAGTTGAGTCTTGGAAGACTGTCTCTGAAACTTCGGAAGACTTCATCTTTGGCTTCGGAAGATATTGGTCTTGGCTTCGGAAGATTTTACACTTAGAGTATTTTCTGTTGCATGTGTAAAACTTCCTAAGCATTCTTCTTCAATGCACTTGTGCAGCATGCATGATAGACTTTGGATGTTTGAGTTGCAGCAGCCTCTTTATATATTCTCTACAAACTCTCCCTAGGCTAATGCTACCAAAACACTTAGTAGACTTCAGATATCAACAGTCCTAATTAGGATGATCACCATTTCTTTCTTCATGAGGTGATCAGGATCCTTCAGACTGTCAAAATGTCTTCTCATGTCAAAGAGATCATACAGAGGCAACTGAAACATGTCTTGTCAAGTGTAGATGTCTTCAATGCCTTGATTTCTAATAACATGCCATCTTTCTGGATTTGTGGTATATGTCCAAGACAAAATGGGCCTTCCTGATACTAGAGGAGCTGTTTGAATTGGAGTTGATGTAGCATCTTCTGGCTACACATCCTCGGGATGTTCTGACTCATCCTGAGGTTTAGAAGAGGGTGCAATCTTCTTGTTTTTTGGCTTTGGTTTAGAAGCCATCCTCTTTTTTCTCTTTACAAGTTTTAACTAAGAAGACTGGCTTGCAGTACCAGATTGATCTTCATTGTCTTTCTTAGTTGGGTCTTCTACTCTCACAGGTTCAGATTAAGAGTGAGATTGACTCTACTGTGGATTAGAAGATAAAGCTTACTGAGATTCAGCACGAGGTCCAGGTTGTGTTGTCTCTGGTTGTTCAACCTTAACCTCCACTTCAGGTGGGGCTTGACTTGGAGGGGAGTGTAAGTCAGTGAGCTCTCCACTCTTGATCTTCTGCTTGATCACCCTGATATGTTCATCCATAGTTGTAGAGATTAATGAAGAGGCTGATGCAACCTAAACATCTTAAGTCTATTCTGCATGCTGCACAAGTGATTAAAGAAGAAGCTTAGGAAGTTTCACACATGAAACAGAAAATACTCTAAGTGTGAAATCTTCCGAAGCCAAGACCAATATCTTCCGAAGCCAAACATGAAGTCTTCCGAAGCCTTACAGACAAAGTCTTCCGAAGCTTCAAGTTCATGAAGACAGATTTCTTCCGAAAACTTTTAGTAACATGCTTTATCTGATGTACTGTTCCATAAAGCTGGACACCTTTCCGCTGCATCTCTGCAAGTCACCAACTTACATGAGTTGGTGAAAAGGTCCATGCTTTTGGTAACTGTACATTGAGGTCTTGAGTCTGTAACTTTCTACTTTATGTACTTTATCCTTTTTGTAATA
>BJCM01208038.1:0-10153 GCA_018326385.1 Flaveria bidentis
CTAGTATAGGGACTAGTTTTGTAAATTGTTAGTTCCTTAGTTTCTAGTATAAATAGCTTATACTAGAGAAAGAGGATAGAGTTTTTTGTTAACTACTTTCTTACTCTTGTAATTGTCTTTGCTATATCAATGAATTGTGAATTTGTTGATATTGCTTGATTTGATTACAATTGTTTGTGTTTTCTTGAATTGTTTACATATATCATTACAGATTGAATCAATTGATCCTATCAATAAACTATAGGTTCACCCAAAATTTTAGTATTATACGATCCACTACTAGCTCAAATATCAATGGGGTCACTTGACCCCGTTCCCCGAAGGGTAGTTCCGCCCCTGATGAGATCAACAAATATTATTGAAATTTCGACACAGTTTTTTCACAAATCACTGTAATAAATCTAACATAAATTTATTTATGTTATATAACGAATTGTATTTTATAATAAATAAATGTTTCATTTTAATACTAACTTACAAGTAAATTTTGAATAGAATCTAACAAAAAATAATTTAATTGGATACTATTAACTATTAAATCTATATATAGAAGATATATTTCAAAAAACGTTTAACAAATTTTAAAAGTGTGACATGATTGATTTTACGTGTATATTTAATAAATAACAATTGAAATTTTGTATTAATTTTATAAAGTTTGATTTTATTTATTTTTTATTGAAGTAGGAGGTTTATTGAGATGACGTCACATGAACAAATACTAAGTGAACACCTAAAGAAATGGTCATGTGGCACCTAAAATTATTCAATTAATTAACTAAATTTAGTAACTCGTGTATTATAGTAGTTAAATAAATAAAATAATAAATAAGATAAAACTTATTAGTTATAAAACAACATTGATAAAATATGTTTGAAATTAGTTTAGTCCCCGTGTATTACAGGTAATAAATAAATAAACTATTAAATAATTAGTAATCAAAATTAATGCATTATAAAATCATGGTTGAAGATAAAATATGATAATAATTACATATAAATAGTTACTTTAACTAAATAAACAATAATGTATTTTTTAAAAATTTGTTCTATAAAAATTGTGATTTTTTAAATATTATATTTTAAGAAAATTGATTTTTGAAGAAAATGTTCATTGTTTTCTGTATTTTATAAAACTTTTAGTTTTGAAAAGTGTGTTTTAATAAGTATTTTATTTATTAAACTATACATTTTTTGATTTGAAAATGGTATAAGTAAAATTATTCATATTCAATATTATTATTAATAATATAAAGATATGAAAAAATTAGTATGATAAGACTTATGATTGTTTAATATTTATTTTAGTTTTTTTATAGATAGATATATAGGCTAAAAATCCATTATTTAAATGAATTATATTTAGTAATAAACATGAAGAGTTAGATTATAGTTTTTTTAATATTAAATAAAATAAAAATTATATATACGTAGTAGCTCAATAAATTAAACAACTAAACTATTTTTAACTATCATATCTAAATAGTTTTATTTTTAGATATTTATTTTAAGATTTTTTAATAAAAATTTATTTTTTAATCAAAATCATGTTTTTTAAAAAACTCTAATTTGTAATTATTTTCTTGTTTTAATAAGAGTATTTTTTTAAAATTTCACCTTTGTAATTTTTTAACGACAAATTGATTTAAAATATTTTGCTTAAAAAAGGTTTAGTGTTTTAGAAATTTTATATTATATGAAATTTTTAGTTTCTATTATTTAGATTTTAATTAAAAGATATGATTTTTAACTTACTTAATAATATATATATATTAATATAATATAGTTTGATTTAAAAAAATATAGATAAGAGAGAGAAATATACCAATTACTAAATTAATTTTCAATTAAAGCGAGAAACTTATATTAATATTTAAATTACTATAATACTCTTTTGGAATGAAACTTAATGTGTGAATGTGTAGATATTTGACAAGTGACAAAAAAGTAGGTTAAAAAAATGATAAGTGACAAAAAAACTTTATTTTTTAGATACTATAGATCTTCGCTATTAGAAATAGAACGAATTTTTTCTTCAAAACAAATGTTTTTTGAAATTAACATTTCTCAAAAACCTTTTATTTTTATAACTCCTCATATTATTTATCCTTTTTTTATACAAGTTTTATTTTGTATAAACATTAAATTTAAATATTTCGTATTTATTAAAAGGATCTCTTATTTAATTTATAAAAGTTTTATTTTGTATAAACATTAATTTCTTATTTGATAACACATTGTTTCCTTAGAAAAAACGTTAATAAAAGGATTTCATATTTAATTTATTAAAAAAGATTTTAATCTAAAAAGTTAAAAAAGATTTATTAAAAAACGTTAAAAAAGATTTTAATCAATAATTAACGTGATCATTTAATACGAGAGTGAATCGCAAAAAAAAATTAGTGAGTAGCAATGTGGTGTTGTCACGTGTCATATTTAGTTTTTCTTTTATTATAGTAGAAAGATATATATATATATTGCAAGACCGTTTAAGAGATGATCACTTACAATACAACAACCCAATAAGGAGAATGAGTTAGAACATTTAACAGATCAAATGAGAAACTAGAAACTAACCACACTTTTGATACCAAGAAACACAAGTAATAAAGAGACAGAACAAAGAACAATAACATAAGTATTTGGTTTTCAAGAATCTATATATTGGTCTCTAGTTTCTTACAAGTGTTACAAAGCATAAAGAAATATACAAGGTGTCAGGACCGTGTACGTACGGAATACTAACAGATTTCGCGTTTATACCGAATCAAATAGTGCGGAATCCTATTTGATTGGCGATCCAATTAGTGAGAACAATTACCCGATCGATATAAGATTGAAACTAAACGTTATGAATGAGTAGAGATCGATCAGGATTGATCTATGAAGTTGGACAAGCTTTCTTGGACGTTCTAGACAGCTAGGGTTCGTAAGAGTATCAAGTATTTCTCAAGTGTTTTTCCAAGTGTTTGTTTTTTCACGAATTAAGTGGTATTTATAGGTTATGGGTTACCAATCGTACGATGCAACCATTAGCATGGTTCAGTCGTGCGACTGAATCATGCGATTGATCCATACGCACGACTGAACCTTCAGTCGTGCGACTGGGTCAATCTTATGTCTCAATCGTGCTACTGATCCAGTCTCCTAGTTCAGTCGTGCGATTGGTCCATTAGCTTGATGTATTCATGCGTATGGTCCATAAGCATGGTACATTCACATGAAGACTCATACGACTAAGTTTGAACACATTTCTCAATCATTAATGACTAAGAACTATGCACAACAACCTCAAACCTATATAGTAAGTTCATTATACTTTAAAAGACAATAATACTATGAAATATTAAACATTATGGACATAAATCACATATTATATTTCATTTAACACATTCATTGCATATGTGTAAGACATGAACGACTTTTATATCAAGCACATAAACTAGGGACATATGTATCAACAAACTCCCCCTTGGACCTAGTTTACTCGATTGTCTGACATCCTTCATATGCTCTTCAAACTTCTGTATCACATTTTGGAATTGCAGGGCTTGTACAATATCCTGCGTGTCATAGAACATTGGCCTCTTGTATAGAGTGTAGACATCTTCAGCTGACAAGTTGGTAAGCCACATTAGGTCAAATACCCTGATAGTTTCCATTCTGCCCTCTCTTTTCAAAACTATGACCGCTTCTCCTGTTCTCCAGTCATAATACCACCATTTGAAATGTGGGGTGAAGTCCTGAGGCATTTCTCGTAAATGAATCTTTGACATCGTACGCGGAGGACTCCACTTTAGCACTACTTTCAACTTCCCAGATTTAGGGTCAACTTCAGATCTACGGATGTACCTCTTCGGTTGCTGAGTTCTGAAGTTTACCCAGCTGGTGTGGTATTCTTTCTTCAACATAGCTTCAAACCAACCTGACACCTTCCTTGGATTTGCATACAACAGATCTATGCACGCTAGTCGGTTGAGCTCAAAACTAGGAAGAGTTTTCAGATCATGAGGATATCTAAAGTACTCGATCCCCTTCTCTCTTTTTACTGCATAAACGTTTAAGTACTCAAAATTGTTGATACATGTGTACCTAGTTTCTGAGTTTAATGTAATATGTCGTTATTGTCTTACACATATGTAATAGATTGGGTACTTAATGAAATACAATGTTTGGTTGTGCTTATAATGTTTATTATTTCATTAATTAGTAGTTTAACGCTTATTGAATTGACTATATAGGTTTATGGTTGTTTGAACTAATATTAGTAATGTAGTGATAATTAAATATATTCAAACTTAGTAATATGAAGTTCACATGCGAATTGCCCATGCTAATGGACCATACGCATGAACAACTTCATGCGAATGACTCAGTCGCACGACTGAACCAAGATACTGGATCAGTCGCACGAGTGTAACATGAGATTGACTCAGTCGCACAACTCAACACTCAGTCGTGCGAATGGATCAACCGCATGGCTCAATCACACGACTGATCCAAGCTAATGGTTCAGTCGCCTGAATGAGAAACCCTAACCTATAAATACCACTTGATTCGTGGAAAAACATAAGCATTCAAAACACATCGAATCCAGACGTACCCTAGCCGTCCAGAGACCTCTAAGAACCTGTTCCAAGTTCATAGATCACACTAGATCGATTCCAAATCGTTCCTAATGTTTAGATTCAATCTACAATTGTTTCTACGTGCGTTCTCACTGATTGGATCGCGAATCAAATAGCATTCCACACTATTTGATTCGGTATACACGTTTATTAGTTAGTATTTCATTCAATACACGATCCTAACAAGTGGTATCAGATCTTTGGCTCTTGATTTACGTGTGATTCAATCGTTTTTTATACAAAAATTGTGTTTTTTCACTAAAAACGCAATCATTTTGTGTCAAACGTTGTATTAGACGTCTCCTATTCGTAAAGTTTAGTTTTTCCTGCATACGACAATTAGGGTTAGTGAAAATTCGTGTTTTTGCGTCCAAGAAACCTTAAACCTTCGAATTTTCGAAATCCAGCAGTTTCAGTCGCATGATTGACTCATTCGCACGACTGAATACATACACATCCCTCATTCGCACGATTGGATTCATTCTTACCTCCATTCGTACGACTGAGTAGTCTATTAGCATTGTTCAACCGCACATGTTCATTCGCCCGACTGAGCCATCCGCATTAGTTCAATCGCATGATTGAACCATCCGAATTGTTCTATCGCATGAATAGCCCAATCGCACACCTTCATTCGCACAAGTGACAAAGTTTGTTTTAAAGATTAAAGTTAATAGTATTGGAGGACCAATACTCAGCATTCACAGTAGAGAGAGATTCACGGACTCAAAACCTATTGCTTTTGGAGAATGAAGTGGGGAATCACAACAAACCCCCTAAGCTAATCACGTTAGATAAATACCCACAATGGAAGCAATGTTTCGAGATCTACTTAAATGGTAGATCCCAATGTGTGGGAATCAATAGAGACGGGGTATAGCATGCCAGTAGGTGCTGATGGAGTCAAACTTACACTAGGTGGCATGACTGATGGAAAAAAGGTCAAGCACAATGCTGAGAAGAAAGTCTATGCTCTGCTTACTCAGTCAATTCCTAAGGATATTTTTCATCAATATTCTGAGTACACACAAGCAAAGAAGCTTTAGGGTGCATTGGAGAAACGATATGACGGAAACACATCATTAAAGACCATAAAGGCTAAAACTTTAAAGAAGGAGTTTGACAACTTCTCGTCGATGGGTAAAGAAAGCTTGGATGACGTCATTGACCGGTTCTACCACTTGATGAGTGAGCTGCACACTCATGGAGTGACAACGTCTATGGAAGACAGAGTGTCAAACTTTGTTGATGGGTTGCCGGAGAAATGGGTTTCTTTTGTCTCCAATCTCAGACAGAATGGTATGCTAACGAAGTTAGATATAAATGATTTCATTCTAAAGCAGAGAGAGGAAGAATTAAGGATGAAATACAGAGCCCAAAAGTCTTCTTATGATCAGAATCTGGCACTGTACAACACGACTCCACAAGCCAAAACGTCTGGAGCACCACTTCAGACGACTTTTGTATCAAGCTCAGCTAGTCCTTCTCAAGCCTCTACTTCAGGGTTAGAAACGTCAGGGTCGTCTGGTACCTAATACATTGCACCTAAAGTTGATGCGATAAAACTGAAGACTGAGAATCTCGGTAATGTGATAGTAGAAGTAGCAAGAGAGCACATGGATCTCTTAGCAGCTGTAGTCCACTCCTATGATGGACTAAATACTGGGAAAATAGGGAACTGCCATCTAGCAGACGAGGACTATGAGCAGGTGGACGAGACAGAGCTGGAAAGGATGGATATAATATGGGCCTTAGCAAGTGTTGTCCGGAGAGCTAAGAAGTTTGTCAAGAAGACAGGACAAAACTTGGTTGCAATTAAGGACACTACCTTTGGTTTCGACAAGACCAAGGTGACCTGTTTCAAATATGGCGAAAAGGGGCACTTCAAACGTGAGTGTGTGAAGCCTAAGAAGACTGGTAACGGGAATCCTTTCTCATCCTTCAATCGTCAAGATAAACCCACTAGCAGTCCTATTTAGTCAAGCAAGGATCCTAAAGCCTTGACTGCCCATGATGACGAATGACAGGACTGGAGCTTTCGGTTTGTCTCTCCGGGAGAATCCAACATTGCTAGTGTTGAGGACTTAGATGACGATTCAGCTAGTGAAGGAGATATTGCAGTGGAACTCATGATGTCAAACACTAAAGAGACTGCAATTGTGGTCAATTACATGCCTGAAGAAGGGACAACTACAACAACGTCAGAATCACTAGAACTAGAAACACCAGACTTTGCTTTGATGACTGATTCCTTAGAATCTTCTCAGGTAAGTACTACTGACCAAATTTTCAATAGTCATGCTTGTTCTGATTGTAATAAATTTAGGGAAAACATAGATTTAAAATTTGCTAGGTTATTAGATCATAATGATAGCTTAGTAAATGACTTGCAACTGTGCACTAAAGCAAACAGAGTTCTAGAAAAATTAGCATAATTACAAAGAAAAGATAGACCTTTTGAACAAACAGCTTAGGGAAACAGAAGTAGTTGCCTTTAACCAAGCTAATGACATTAGGTACTATCTTAACTCCCTATAAGACACTAAGAAACAAAAAGCAGTTTTAGAAGTAGAGGTTAATTCATTAAAGCAAAAATTGCATATTTTCCAACACTTAGTGAGAGAGCGTAATAATGGGGAGAGTTTGGGATATAAAGTGGTTCCACCACCACCTGAGACCTTGATGAATACTAAAAGTAAACCAATTAATATCAATCCAATCAAGGATCATGTGGTGTCCACTCCTCTTGTAAGTGATCCAGATTCCACATGTAAATTAAATGAATCTGGAACTAAACAAAAGGAAGCCACGTCAAAGGGAAAAGGTAAAATGCCTTGTGTTAATCTGGAAAAAAAGTTTAAAAAGGTTAATATAAAGTCTAGGTCAAACACAGTCAAATCTGAACCTAAAAGGAACATTAATGTTAACCAATCACGTGTTTCATGTCAAAGTCCAGGTAAACAAATGGAAAGGATGTTAAAAATGTTAAAACAATTAAATTTGTTAAACAATATAAAACATCTAAGCAAGAAATGACAAATCCTAAACAGAATAATGTGGAGAGTATGGACACATTGCGTCTAACTGTTAAATCGTAAAGTCGAAAGTAGGTCTTGCTACAACTGTGGAGAGTATGGACACATGCGTCTAACTGTCCTTACTATCAGACACCTAGGAAGAAAGTTGAACTTCAGGAACCAAAACCTAGTTCTTCAAAGAGGAGCTCAATTACCCCACCTAGAAGAGCTAGTAAACCTAAAGTTCATCCCATTAGCTAGTCGTCTGTTTACCACAAACAGGCCTTACACAAAGCTGGTTTATGGAAAGAAAAATCAACCTCAATGTCTGATAATGAGGACAAGAAGATAACTGAGCTTCCCTCACACTCTAAAGGTCAATAGGTTGAATTTATGATGTGTGATGCCTCTGGGAAACGCAAGCCAGTAAAGGTTTGGGTTCCTAACCTGAACTAATGTTATCAATTAAATTTTCAGGGTGTTCGCTATAGTGCTGAAACCAACACATGACTTGTCGATAGCGGAGCATCCAGGCACATGACTAGGAACATGGCACTCTTATCAAACGTCAAACAAATAAAAGGAGACCATGTTTCATTAGCTGGAAACAAAGGAGGGTATATCACAGCTCAAGGGGAAGTGGGAAATCAGAAAGTAAAGTTTGACAAGGTAAACTACGTACAACAACTACAAAATAACTTACTTTCGGTATTCCAAATTGTGATAAAGGGTTTAAAGTAGTATTTGATAACAAGAAGTGCTATGTCCTGAAAAAGGACTATGTGATCCCAGAGGACCAAGTCTTAGGTGTTGTTTGTTTTTCTTCAAAAGCTCTTTCCGACCTCTTAATTTGCGAGCACGCAGACACGGGAAGAGCTTTTGAGTGCGCAGACTGTTTGTTTTTTAGAAGACGTTTCATTAAAAAACGTCTTCCTGACGTCTGCACGGAGAAGACATTGCACCACCTCTTCTAATATCTTCTAACCTCTTCTTACCTAAAATTTTCTCCCTTCCCCCCAAAAACCAACTACTCTCCCATCTCCATCAAAAGACATTGACCTCTTCCCCATCTCCTTCTCCTCATCACCGTCGCCCCCCATCCAGCCACCAGTCGCAGCCAGCCACCGACAGCCCGCCTCCCCCACCGGTTGCAGCCAGCCACCGTCGGCCTGCCTCCTCCACCGGTCGAAACCAGCCACCATCGGCCCGCCTCCCCCACCGGTCAAAACCAGCCACCGTCGGTCCGCCTCTTTCTCTTAGAATGTTTTTTTATCTACCTTAATGAATGCGGGTCTTTTAGATGAAGCGAATAGGGTTTTTGGATCTATCCTCGTGACTGACTAGTGCTCTTTTAACTCTATGGTGTCATGTTTTGCTCTACATGATCGGTTTTCCGAGTCCCTTGATTTTTTTGTACGTATTCACGCTCAAGATTTTGTGCTTAACCAATATTCTTATGGTAGTGCTCTTAGTTCATGTGCGGGTTTTAGGAATATGAAAATGGGTACTCAGATTCATGTTTTGTCTTCAAGTATCCTTATGAGCGAGATGTTTACATGGGCAGTGCTCTTATAGACATGTATTCAAAATATGGAAAGGTGGGTTGTGCTCAAAAGGTTTCCAATGATATGAATTAACGAAACACAG
Organism: Flaveria bidentis; assembly: GCA_018326385.1. Taxonomy (NCBI): domain Eukaryota; kingdom Viridiplantae; phylum Streptophyta; class Magnoliopsida; order Asterales; family Asteraceae; genus Flaveria; species Flaveria bidentis. The sequence continues at coordinate 9,293 of BJCM01208038.1, forward strand.
TTTCTTGGAATAGCTTGATCTCATGTTATGAGCAAAGACTTGATTGATAATATGCCAATGCAACCTGATGCTGTCGTATGGGCGTCTTTGCTTGGTGGTTTAAAGTTCATGGTAACATTGAGTTAGGAAAATATCTGGCAGAAATGTTAATATTGATCTAGTATTCAAGTTTGTTTCTTTTTGTTCATGGTTTGTCAGCATTGATCTAGCTTGATCATATTGTAGTTGTTTGAGTTTATTTAAATGAGAGCTTTGATTGATTTTGGTCTAATTGTTGTTCTAAATCATGCAATTGGAGTTTGTAGATGTTAAAAAACAAGCAGTCTTCTTCTCGCAGACTGCAGACGTTTAGTCCACCTCTTCTGCTGTAGATGTCTACGGATGTGGTCCGCAGACTAAAGACGTTTTCCTGCTGAAAAAACAAATAGCACCTTAATGTCTGCTCAATGGAGAATCAAGTTCAGTGCTTCAAGTCAAAGGTGTCACACCCTCGCTAAAGCGGAAACACGGGGATGTAACGAGACGGGATCGTCATAACACATGGTATACGTTAGAGAAGCAATATAAGTATGATGACAAGCGTGTCATGACGTCACCCGAACACAAATGGAGACTTGTGTCGTGTTAGTCAATATTCACGACAACATAGCCATAAGCATAACACCAAGATGATCATATAAGCAAATAGTATGACATTGTTTAACTCCCACAACCCGGGAACAAGTGTCAATAATGCAGTGTGATAGTTAGGACTATCACAAATGTTTACAACATAGTTATCCAAAAATGTTAAGTTCAATGCATCCTAGGGTCTCCTCTACAAGGCAGCACTCCTAGATCTTCAGCTATCATGATTACCTG
>BJCM01208040.1:0-10278 GCA_018326385.1 Flaveria bidentis
ATTTATTGTTTTTGGAACACAAAAATAAATAAAATGACTAAATAATGAATTTGATTTACAAGATTGACTTAACCAGGTTCGGGTTTGAGTTTATAGTTTGAAAATTGGCAGATGTTACAATATATACCTACCCTATGACATAACAAACTTACAAATGCACAAATATAAATTTCATATGGTACAACACATGTTTTATACATACATGAAGGCTTAAGAAATGAAAACACACATACCTTCTTTTAGAAATAGACAAACGAAAGATCTTGTAATAGACGTGACCCCAATGTTTTGAAACCCACTTTTGTTGTAGGATAACTCAATTTTGGATTTGAAATAACCCGCATATTATGACTTGCCAGCTTCAACAATGTATAAACAGATAGTGTCCAGACCATAGATGGGCAACCTTGACCACTATAACACCATGTTTTGATGTTGCATGAATTATGGTCTAGTCTACCATATAACCAGTATCAAGCGACCATGAACCAGTTGAAGCCACAAAATGTATCTGGTGATGACCTAAGAGGTTTGGGCACTGAACAAAGAAGCCTATGAACACATGATTTTTTATTTTCTATTGCTTCAAGACATAAGCATCATAGGATAATAACTCAACTTCTTTGCAAGTAATCTAATTGAACTTAGAGATTTCAACAATTTTCTTGCCTATATTTCTATCATAATGTTTGAATCAGATTTGCGAACCATTGATGGATGCGAACCATTTAGAAATAAAACAGGTAAAACTACAAAAGAATTCATATGTGAGTTTAATTAGCATGAATGCATCTTACCCGCTTCAATTCACCAAACAGTAATTTATGGTTTCATCTTAAGCGAACATAAAAGGTTGATGATTGTTTTTCTCTATGATTGGGGTCATACTTTTAGATGATGTTATTAGCCACCTTATGTGTTTCTTCATATTCAGATGTTTTGATTTATTGTCAAGACATGGCCTTGTTAAAGTTTTATTAAGTTATGGTATTTGAATGTTAGTGGGATTGACCTATTTTGAGTATCTAACCTATTTACTTATTTCCTACAATCCGTGCATGTTACATGCAACATGATAGCATCTGCATTGACCGGAAGGCGAACATAGACACTCGGAAAGACGGAGGTAAATCATTATAATTTAATTTTCTACAACTCATTGATTATAATGACAATACAATGCTACATGCCTTGTCCTAACTATGACTTGCCCTGCATTATCTCATTCCCTTACCAAATGCTTAAGATAAAATGGAGTAATGTTAAGAATTAAATATCTCACGCTCGACTTGATTCATGATAGGGTCACATGTTTTGTAAAATTGCACCACTGAAATATATCGGACATGAGTTTAGTTATATAAATTAATCAAATACCAAGTTAATTCAACCATATGGATTCCATAAATATTTAATACTTGCATTAAATGAAATATATCAAACTTGAGTATTAGTTTTTTTAATAAGCTCATTACATTAGAAGCAATGCTATGGAAATAATTATACCTTCTAACGTATTGTTAAATTTTCACAACCTAAAAGTAACATACGACTGCCATTAACAAATATAACTTTCTTCACCTTAATGTGTGCTACTACCGTGTCATTGAATAATCATATGAAAGTCAAAACTTAATAGCACCCATATGTTCCCACATAAATTCAATAATTTTCATTACATTTGATATAGCAAACATTAGTGTTACTTATTCACAATGAATGTAGTATGTAGCTGTAGGACCATTTAAGGGTACTAGCTTACAACATAACAACACAAAGAGGAGAGTGTGTAACAACACTTAACAGATCAAATGGGGAACTAGAAACTAGTTTTAGTGAGAACTAAGAAACACAAGTATTCAAGAGACAGAACAAGAATAACACAAGTAATTGGTTTTCAAGGATGATGTATATTGCTCTCTAGTTACCTACAAGTGTTTACAAAGCAATGATTTAAGATACAAAGGACCAGAGATACTTATACTACAACCTAAAACCGGCCATACTTTGAAGGCCAGCTGGATACATGATCTAGACAACAACAAAATCAATGTAGAGTCAAAAGGCAGGTTGCCTTTTGACTAGTGACTATGATATGCAATAGCTCATATCCTAATATATTACAAAAAAGATAAAGTACATAAACAAACTCAAGACCTTAATATACAGTTACCAAAAGCATGGACCTTTCACCAACTTATGTAAAGTTGATGTCTTATCAGAGTTGCAGCGTAAAGGGGTCCAGCTTTATGAAAAAGGTACATCAAATAAAGCATGTGTTCAAAAGTCTTCGGAAGAAATTTGTCTTAAGTGTTGGCTTCGGAAGACTTTGTCTCTGAAACTTCAGAAGACTTCATGTTTGGCTTCGAAAAATATTGGTCTTGGCTTTGAAAGATTTCACACTTAGAATATTTTCTAAGGCAGAGTGTGAAACTTTCAAAGCATTCCACTTCAGTACATTTGTGCATGCATACAGGAGAGACTTTAGGTGTTTGGGTTGCAAAGGCCTTATATCAAACCTTACAAACTCCCCCTAGGCTGATGCTACCAAAACTCTTGAAGACTTTAGATATTAACAGTCCTCATCATGATGATGACCATCCCTTTCTTCATAAGATGATCAGGATCACTCAGACTCTCAAAGTGTCTTCTCATGTCAAAGAGATCATGCAAAGGCAGATTGAACATGTCTTTCCATGTGTAGACATCTTCAACACCTTGATCTCTGATAACATGTCATCTTTCTAGATTTGTAATGTATGTCCAGGACAAGATAGGTCTTCCTAATGCTAGGGGAGCTATTTGAAATTGAGTTGGTGGAGCATCCTCTTGTTGCACATCCTCAGGATGTTTTGACTCATCCTGAGGTTTGGAGATGGATGCTTCCTTCTTCTTCTTCTTCTTTGGCTTTGGGCTGGAAGCCATCCTTTTTCTTTTCTTTGAACCTTTTAACCGAAAAGACTGGCCTGCAGCACCTGATTGATCTTCTTTGTCTTTCTTAGTTAGGTCTTCCTCTCTTACAGGTTCAGATTGAGAGGGGATAGAACCCTGCTGTGTATTAGAAGTGGAAGCTTGCTGAGGCTCAGCAAGAGATTCAGGTTGTGTTGTCTCAAATGGTACAACCTTAATCTTCCTTCATGAGGGACCTGACTTGGTGGGGAGTGTAAGTCAATAAGTTCTCCTCTTTGAATCTTCTACTTGATCACCCTAATGTGCTTATTCATAATGGTCAGAGACATAGGGCCAAGTCTCCTTCCGAAGAATCCATACAACTTCAAGAAACTCATCATCCTCTGCCTATCAGCAGACTTCTTCATGTTTTTCTGGATGATGGCTCTTGACTTTGCAGCCTTTTCCCTTAACTTCCTCTTAGTGATCTTTCTTTCTTTGATTAACTCAAGTTCAAGCTATTTGAGGTACTCAAACTCAATGTAATCAAAGGGTAAGGAAAGAAGTGTATCAGCCTGATCAAGGCCTGTGGCACGCAGGTAGTTGATCATGTTGATCTTATTAGTCTCTTTGTCTACCTGAGGTTCTTGTGGAGCTACATCCTCTTGTATAAGACTTTTTTGAACTGGGAGAGAGTAAGCACTTGCTTGTAGAGTCTTTTCAGTCTTTTTTTTTTCATTTATTTGAAGAAAGTAATCTTGCATCCTCCGCCTCCTTTCTTTCCTTTGACAATTCCATGTCAGCCAGTTCATTTAATTCATCTAAGGGGAGGGAGATGATATTATCAATGTCATAGTTCCTAGTCTGCAAGTAGTTGATCCTAACTACCCTCAACTCATCATCCTGAGTGTTTGGCCTAGGGGCAGCCCTAATAGCAGCTTCCATGATAGTTGCAGACCCAGTAGAGGAACTTTCTCCCCTTAGCTTCCTTTTCCTCTCTTTCTCCTCCTCCTTAATCTCCTTAAAAGTCATTTTTCATTTCCCTTTGTCTCTCACAGACCTTTATGACTCAGGATGGAGAGAGCTTTAGCCTTCATTACTTGGTGTAGCTTCCAAGCTATAGCCAGAGAGAGGTTGAGATGCACCTTCATCAGTAGGTGTCTCATCAAGGGAATGAATCTCTAGAACAGTTGATGGTGAGACAGGGCTCTCAGGTTCTACTACTGGGCCTTTAGTCAAGATTTCCCCTATGAAACTAATCTTAGGGTCTGCCTCAACATCTAGTTGACCAATGATATTGCCGATTGCCTTAGTCTCCTTCTGAAGTTGAACTCTATAGTGATCATGTCTTGAATCCTTTGAGCCAACCTATCAGCTTACCTAGATTGGCTTTGGTTGACAAGTGGCATGCTGACAAGGTCAAGACTTTCATAGAAGTTCAAAGTCTAAATGTTGAAGACTTCTTGATGTCCTCGAACTCTTTGAATGATAAGGGCTCTTCTATTTTCATCATACATCACCTTATAATATGATTTGAAGTTCCTTGAGGTGGAAATGACATTACCCTTGGTATCCCTTCCTCAAAAAGACTTTGAATGAAAGAGTCTATAGAGTCCACATTAATGTGAACTTGAGGAAGTTGTTGAGTATAGACAGTTGCAAGTGAAGATGGCGAGTCTTCAATGTCCATGCTCTGTGAAGAACTCCCAGGTTCTGTGTCTGTGATGACTTTCTCCCCCTTTTTGGTAGCATCATCCACTTGAATAGATGAGCTAGAGGTTAGGTCAACCACATTCATAGGTTCTTATGCTCCTGGTTGAGCTCTTTTTAGAGGTCTCCCAACTAGTTTTTCCTTGAGATAAGAAATCTCAAGTTGCTGATTATTGACCTTGTTTTGCAGGGTAATCACCTAAGATTCAAGGTGACTAACCTTGGAGACTAGATAAGTGCATGTTTGTGACAGGTTTTGCACCTTTAGTCTCAGATTCCCCTTTTCATTATCAGAAAAATCATTGGGGGATGAGAGAATTGGACCAGAGTCTTCTTTCTCACCACCAGCATGGAGTTCTTGGCTGCTGGATTTCCCCTGTTCAATGGCAGCTTCAGTTGAAGTGCCAATTGGCTGAGTTGCCATGGTTGAGGTCTGAATGATGTAATCACTTGCTGAAGTGAGAGCCTCTTCAAAATGGATCTCCTGAACATGTTCAGAAGGATCCACCTCAGTGATAGGTGACTGATATGGGCTAGACACAAGTGAGTCAGGAGCACTCATCTCTCTTTGAGTAGGGAGGAATAGAAAGACTCATTATACTCACCGAAACTTAAGTCCTCATTAGTATAGAAGTCTATGTTGGGAATGGGTTGGTTTAAGTCTAAAGGTTGGGGATGGTAGGTGTCCCCTTAAGGTTGTTCACTTGAGTGTTGAGACTCAGAGTGAAGCTTAAGGCTGTTGGGCTTGTGAGCTCATCAAGCTGAGCATGAGGAACCTTATCACTGATTTTTAAAGTAATGGGAGTGTTTTGCTACTCAGGAGAAGTGGGAGCTCCAGTATCCACTTTCTCCTGTAGGGGTAAGTATATGGGGCTTGCACATACTCAATAGTTTGAGCAGGGGTTCATTTGAATTTTCTTTTGTTGGTGTGGGTAATTTAGGGTCTTTTAAGTGGTTGAGAAGTAAAAGGTGTGGGTTCAACACTAGCTTGTGTTGCTAGGTTGTCACCTTGAGCAATGAGCTCTAAAATTTTAGGGACAAGGGTTGTTTCTACCCCTGAGAAGCCAACAGTTGGCTTCTTCAAAATTTTAAAGATGTCGGGCTTCATCTGTCCCAATTTAAGAATATTACATGTTTCCATTAATTGTGAGCCCAGTTCACAGGTGAGAATGTATTGAACATATCTAGGAAACTTGTAATACTCTAAGGAGTCCAGTTCACAGGTGAGAATGTATAAACAAATTGAGAGTACCTGAACTTGACCCCCTGAACCATCCTATACACCATGAAGGAGAGATCTTCAGGAATCTGGTCCCAACCCCCATGCTTTTTGGATAAGCTGTGGATGACCACATGTAGTAAGTACTTCCACTGGGATGAGACCTTCCCTTTCCTGAAGTTCTTTACAGAGAAACCTCCCTCATAGCCCATCTGTGCAAAAGAATGATTAATAGGTTCCTTTGGGAAAGAAAACTCACCTTCTTCATCATCCAGCTGAATATGGGTGTTGATGATGGCCGGAGTGATAAAGATTGTCCTCCTCTGCACTATGGCAGACAATGCCTTCTCCCCATCTAGAACAACCTCTTGACAGGTTTTCCAAAATTCAAGTAGATGATCCTCATAGATAACATGATCGATGGTAAGGGAGGTGAAGTAGTTTGACAAAGTCAAGAATTGGCAAACCTCTAAAAAGTGTGGATCTTTCTCAAAGTTTAACAGAGCAACCTGGTTGTGTTGCATGTGTAACTGCATGGAGAAATCTGGGTCATTTCTTTTGTTAAGGTTGGCTATTTTAGAAAGCTTAATGGTGAAGGAAAGATGAGCAAAGGTGGTTGCAAAGAGAAATTTGGGAATTTAGATTTGGAGGAAAGATGAAGATGATAGAAAGAGGGGGAACCGTTAGATTTATATGTGAAAAGGATTTAAGACAAAGTTAATGAAAGAGGATAAATTTTGAAATCTAGATTTTGGTCCCACCTTTGAAAAAATAGTTTGGTTTTTGCTCAAAAGTAGTTTACTTGGAAGTTGAAAAAGCTTCCGAAGGTAAATTGTATTCGAAAGTTTTAATGAGAAAGCTTCCGAAACCAAAATGACTTCTAAAGAATTTCCTAAGAGTTTTGAGAAATTTGCTTCGGAAGAATTAAGACTTGGTCGTTTTGTTCAACAGAACACAGCTTCTGAGAGTTAATTTACTTCAGAAGAAAATTGTCCTTGAAAACATATAAGTGCCTAAGAGAGATTTTAAACTTCGGAAGATATTCTAGAAATTTCTTCCGAAGGAAAATTACTTAGGCAGTTATTTGTTTTGGAGGCATAAGTTTCTTTTGAAGATAAAAGCATATCTTTCGAAGGATCAATATTTGTTAAAAATCTAAGGAAAGTCTTCAAAAGGTTTTCATCCAGAGAAAACAAGAGCTTATGAAGGTGATAAACTAGACAACTTAGGTCACACAGATTTTAAGAAATAATATGAATTAGTTTTAAGAAAAAGCTACTCAAAGTTAATCATCCCAATAGCTGATATAAGATACTTAAATCTCTGTAATCGTAACACCAAGATAACATGCAAAATTGGTGACTACTTTGCAAATGCCTTTTAGTGACTGGTTTGAGACCGCCTTTTACCATAAGTTTGTGATCGTTTTTGGCGACCGCTCTTTAGCAAACATTTTGCGATAAATCATTTGAAAGTTTTTATTCTATTTTTCAATTTAAATTTAATAACTAAATTATTATACTACTAATATCAAAAAGAATTATTAAATTCAGTTTTAGGTAACTATTTTCACTTTTTTGGTCATTTTTCGATTGAAACAGAACAATTGCAAGTTTTGGGTCTCGTTTATGACTAGTATCTGTAGTTTTGAAATCTAAAACCATTTTGCAACCGGACTAGCGGTGGTTGCTAAGTGGTGACTGTTTTTAGGTTGTGAAAAAAAATTCACATTGGTTTTACGATTACTAAGAACAAGAATAACAATAGTTGTACAATAGTTGATGCGGAGACACGGGATTGTTTCTTGCATTGCCATGAGACAACCCTTCCACCAAGAAACTGACATCCTCCAAATGTAGACTTTGCAGCCATATCGCAACCACCATAATCATTATCTGTATAAGCATACAGATTGAAGTTAGAATTCTTGGGATACCAAAGACCAAGTGTTGAGGCACCTTTGAGATATCTTAGAATTCTCTTGACAGTGATAAGGTGTGACACCTTGGGTTTGGCTTGATATCTTAGACAATACATGTGACAAACATGATATTAGGCCTGCTAGCTGTAAGATACATAAGAGACCCAATGTAGCCCTGTAAAGGTGTTCATCCACACACTCCCCCTTAAGATGAGTTCCCCCATGGCACTCATTTCAAATTTGTATTTCATCAGCTTCTCAAAGTCTTTATAGAGCCTTGGATTAGTTGAACCAAAGATGATGTCATCTATATACACTTGAACTAGCATTAAGTCATTTCCCTGTCCTTTAATGAAAAGAGTTCCATCTATAGTACCCCTTTTGTATCCATTCTTGCAGAGATACTGAGATAGAGCCTCATACCACTTCCTTGGTGCTTGGTGCATCCCATAAAGAGCCTTATCAAGCTTGCAGACATAATCAGGATGATCAGGATCTGCAATACCAAGTGGTTGTTTGACATACACCTTTTCATCAATCACCCTATACAAAAAGCACACTTAACATCAAGTTGATAGAGTTTGAAGTTCTTGGATATAACAAATGCCAAGAATATCCTAACAGCTTCCCGTCTTGCTACAGGAGCAAAGACATCAGTGTAGTCAATTTCTTCTTCTTGTGTTTACCCTTGAACAACTAGTCTAGCTTTGTTTTTTTATTACAATGCCTCTATCATCTTTCTTATTCTGGAACACCCATTTGCTTCCTATAGTAGTCTTCCTATGAGGAAGAGGACATAGGTTCCAAACTTTTTGCCTTTTGAATTGAAGCAACACTGTCTTGCATAGCTTCAACCCAACTTCCATCCTTTAGAGCATCATCAATCTTCTTGGGCTCTATCTAAGATAAGAAACAATAATGAAGACAAACATTTGCTTCATGGGTTTGTCCTCTTGTTCTTACCCCTATGTCAACATCTCCAATGATGTTTGTGGTAGGATGAAACTTATGGATCCTTAGTTGAGGGAACACAACAAGTTACTAAGAGAGATCTAAATTAGAAAAATTTAGATCTGGCATTAATGCTTCTCCCACTACATTAACACACTTATAAAGAGAAACTTGATCTAGTGAGTGTGTGACATCATTGATGTTTTAATCTATGGAGTGGTTATTGGGATCAAAATTCTTGAACACTATCACCAACACCATTTTCCTCTGCATTTGAAGTTTCTTTATCTGATTGTTGAGTCTCTGAGCTAGAATTTAAAGGCATCTCACATGTATCAGCTGAATTTGTCATTGTTGTGCTGATAGAGACTTCATTTGAAGAATAGTTACAACTAGAGCTGAAGATGTGTAACTTGAAGGTCTTCTTAGCTCAAATATTGGATCAGGATCACCTGGAGGTAAGATATCTGTGGATCCTGAAAAATTCTCATAAGATTTGTTAAAACAGTTGGTAACTAAATCAAGATCAAATAGCCAATAAGAACTAGAACTAGCTACACTTGGTGTGTGTTAATTGAAAGTCACATTTTCCGACTCCTTAACAATTCTGGTTCTGAAATTGTATACTCTATAAGCCTTAGCTTGAGGAGAGTATCCAATAAAGTGTCCATCATCTGATTTCTCAGCAAATTTATCAATTTGATCTTTGGTATTCAAGATGGTGCAAGAACATCCAAATGACCTGAGAAAACCAATGAAAGGTTTTTTCTTGTGTTAAAGTTCATAAGGAGTCTTGCCATGAGTCTTTGTCATACCCCGACCGACGGCGGAATCATCGCGTCAGACGAATGTGCAACGATTGTTCATAGCACATGGAACTAAATAAGTTAAAGTAATATTAAAGATCATTTTCATTGAACATTACAAGCCAATTAAATCATTACAAAACAAAAAAGATATAAACAATAACATAAGATTTTTAATTAAGCTAGAACCAAGTCCTATATGAGCACGAAGAGAATCCTCAAGTATCAAACCTGAAACATGTAAAAAATATAGGGTCAACTTTGAAAGTTGGTGAGTTCCCAGGGGTTAAACATACATATATATATAAGATTTACAAGTAGCGATTCATATCAATGGTTATTAATTATGCAAGTTTATAGAACACATATAGTTACAACCAAACCTTGACTTGATTATAAGTTTATTAGATTGGCTAAGTGTACTTGGTTCCCACGATGAACAAGTCATACGTCATCAAGAGTCGACAATACATCGGCTTTAGGACCAAATAGGCTTGTTAGGCCCATAGATCTAAGACGTTGCCAGGCTAGCAATAGTTAATGATTGTAAACAAAATATGTATCTCATATAACACTCACAATAATACCAATAACCATGACAAAAAGGTAAAAATGAATTGCATGTGCATTTACAAGTATCAAGATGTTTACAAGTGTAAGTTTATAAGTTTAACATGTTTCACCCCAAAAGGTATGAAATAAAGTAAAAATGAGGCATGGAGAACTCACATGGAAAACTCACGTGCTAAAGTGCACTTAAGATAACAATACGAAGATAAAAG
>BJCM01208041.1:0-10761 GCA_018326385.1 Flaveria bidentis
TTGGTTATAACTGTATGTGTTCTATAAGCTTGCTAACTCGTAACCATGGACATGAATTGCTACTTGTAACCCTTATATATATATATATACATATATGCGTGTGTTTAAACCATGGGAACTCACCAACTTTATAGTTGACCCGTTTTTTAAACATGTTTCAGGTTTCCTACTTGAAGATCTTCTTGTGCTCATATAGGACTTGGACCTAGATTAATTGAAAGTCTTATGTTACTAGTTGTATCTTGATTGTTTTGTAATTACTTATTTGTCTTGTAATGTTTAATGAATAATGACATTTAATATTATTTCAACTTAATTAGTTCCATATTCTATGAGCAATCGTCTCCCATTTGTCCGCCCCGATGATTCCGCCGTCGATCGGAGTGTGACAGATTGGTATAAGAGCTATGACATGTGGGGGATGCAATTTTATTAGCAAATTATATACTAAATATGATACCTACTAAGAAAAAATGTAACACCATATGAGTTATGGACGGGAATCAAACCATCATATAAATACTTATGAGTGTAGGGGTGTTTAGCTAAAGTGGTGGTGACACCACCGAAGCACCTAATAATAGGACCCGAAACTGTGGATTGTGTATTTATAGGATACACTCGTCCTGGTGGTGCACTTCACTTTCTTGTGCATAATTCTAAGAACCCTGGAATATGTAAGGGTACTATATTAGAAGCAAAGGATGCATCATTGTTTAAACATATATTCCCATGCTTGGGAAAGGAAGAACACGGTTCATCAACATTGGTCGAGGAAATTGGTCCAGATGATAATGTTGCAAATGATGAACCTCAACTACAATCTAAGACTGAAGAAGTTAAAATACGAAGAAGTAAAAGGCAAAGGACAGAAAAGTCTTTTGGTTCTGACTTTCTTACTTACATAGTTGAAGAAGAACCTCAAACTTACCAACAAGCGGTAAGTTCCTCAAAAGGACCTCAACGGAGAGAGGCCATCAAATGTGAGATAGATTCTATCTTACAAAATCATACTTGGGAACTAGTGGATCTTCCTCAAGGATGTAAAACACTAAGATATCGATGGATCTTCAAGAAGAAGAGGAAACCAAATGGCACTATTGATAAGTACAAGGCAAGATTGGTGGTCAAAGAATATAAACAACAAGAAGGTTTAGATTACTTTGATACATATTCATTAGTTACTCGAATAACTTCCATCAGGTTGGTACTTGCCGTTGCCGCCATTAAAAATTTGGAAGTTCACCAAATGGATGTGAAAACAGCTTTCTTATATGAAGATCTAGAGGAAGAGATTTACATGGAACAACCTAAAGGCTTTATAACCACTGGGCAAGAAAAGAAAGTATGTAAACTTGTAAAATCCCTGTATTGGTTGAAACAAGCTCCAAAACAATGACATCAAAAGTTTGATCATGTCATGCTTGATGTTGGGTTCAAAATCAACGAATGTGACAAGTGCGTATATGTGAAGGACACATCAAAAGGATATGTCATTCTGTGTTTATATGTAGACGATATGCTTATTGCAAGAAGTGATGGAAAAATCATAACGTCTACTAAAAACATGTTAAAAGCAAGATTTGACATGAAAGACATGGGTTTTGCAGATGTGATTTTAGGAGTTAAAATCACACGAACCCATAGTGGACTTGTTTTAAGTCAATCCCACTATGTCGATAAAATTCTTGAAAAGTTTAATGCAAATGACTCTAACGTAGCTAGAACTCCTATTGACACAAGTCAACATCTAGCTAAGAATAGAGGTGAACCTGTTAACTAGTTGGAATACTCAAGAATTATCGATAGCTTGATGTATCTTAAGAGTTGTACGAGACCAGACCTAGCATATGCTGTAAACAAGCTAAGTCGATACACGAGCAACCCAAGTTCAATTCATTGGAAATGTATATCTCGGTTGCTTTGATACTTAAGATACACTCAAGAATACGGGTTGCATTATAACAAATATCCAGCAGTTATCAAAGGACACTATGATGCAAATTGGATATCTGACACGAATGATTCCAGAGCAACAAGTGGGTATGTATTCACACTTGGAGGAGCAGCTATATCGTGGAAATCGTTGAAACAAACGATTATTGCTAGATCCATGATGGAATAATTCATCGCTTTAGATAAAGCGGTGAAGAGGCATAATGGCTACGTTAATTTGTTGAGGATATACCAAGATGGCCTAAGTTGGCATTGGCCATTTATATACATTATAACAGCCAATCGGCAATTGGTAGAGCTCATAGCACAATGTATAATGGTAAGAACAGACATATTAGACGTAGACATAATACAGTACGACAACTAATCTCTACAGGAATTATCACCGTTGACTATGTGAAGTCAAAGGACAATATCGCGGATCCACTAACAAAAGTCCTAAGTAGAGAGTTAGTTCAGAAGTCATCAATGGGAATGGGACTGAAGCCCTTTAAAAATTAAAGTTCATATGAAGAAAACCTAACTCAATAAATTGGAGATCCCAAGAATTGAGTTCAATAGGAAAACCTAGTTGTATGAATTAGTGAGGTCACTGTGGGGGTAACCCTACATATTTAAAAGGGAGTTTAGTAAATAGTTTACTAAACTTCCTAGTCCATTCCTAAAAGTGACAAATACGAGGCTAAGCCCAAGGCTTTCAATGATTCGACTAATGTTACCATACGTAGTGAATCACCTATGTGAGAGAGAAGTGGGGTCGCTTCGAAGGGTATTAATTGGGCACAATACTTAATGGCTCTCGCAGAACCAGGCACATGTTCATGACCATAACGAACATAACTATGAGGACTTAGCATTGTCAGGGAGATTCTTGTGTGAAACGTATTATTGCCTACACAAACGGTAGACGAGTTCAAAGACATCGCTGTCTACTCAGAGCCAGTAGACTAAGTGCGTTTTCATAAGCAAAGGTTCAAAGAGTAACACCTACCTATTATGTGCAAGATTCAACGGTTGAAGTTTAACTGGAATGTTGATGTTTCTGAGTTCGACCTCCATTCATGTAGGGGATTGTTGGTGTGAGGATTGAATGAGATGTCGAAATCTCTAAATCTTAAATGAGTTTTAATAGAAATGAATGAAATGGGTTTTTGTCCCACATTGGTATGGCAACAAAATTTTATTTGGTTTATATGTACAAGTCTCCATGGCTTGTTAAATTGTTATGTTGTGTTTTATTCCAGCACCTACCCGCACGCACGGGGTGCAGAAAACGAGTTTCTGGGTTGGAAATTTTTTGAACCAATGCGTCGCCCGCGCAACATGCGGACACGAATGCAACTCCGAAAAACCGTTTTTTAACAATATAACATTTATGGAATGAACTGTTGTTAATCATTAAATAATGTACTTGGTTACAATTATTTTCTTTGTCACACAACAGAAAAGAAAATACTACGAACTCACACTAGCGACTCATCGACTCCGTTTCAACAACTTCCGGCTACCTTTTAGGCAAGTGCGACGTCCGGCAGTACGCTGCTCTGAACCAGTGTACCATGGGAACAAACGACGAATCTGTTTAACGAAATTGTATCAAAACAAACGCGATTTTTCTGTTTTGTTTCATTATTTTATTATTTTATTTCTAACACAACTTTATTCCACCAACCAAGAGAAGGAGAGGGTATAAATAAGGTTTGGAACAAAGAGATAAATTTAACTTTATGTTTATTTATAAAAGAAATCTATGTATTTTTTTCAAATTTTAAATTTATCATACGTACGTATCTCTACACTTTCTTACAGATTTACATGCTAACCATTTTTTTAAGGGGTAAAGATATCCTAACATATTTAAATACTTCAAATATGAACACGTATGTATATATATCTTCTAAATATTTTAAATATCATTCTTGATCAAATATCTTAAAGAGTAAATCGTCCTTTATGTATTAGATTGGTTCCTTAAACTTTTTTAATTACATCAATGTCCTTAAATTAATTGGTTCGTAATATTTATGTACTAGGTTAGTCCTCGTGTATTAAACGGAATAAATAAATAAAATATTAAATAATTAGTAACAAAAAATTATGCATTATGAGTTCATGCTTGAAGATAAAACATGATTATAATTATGTATAAATAGTTACTTTAAGTAAATAATCAATAATGTTTTTTTCATAAACTTGGTTTTATAAAAAATTGTGATTTTTAAATATTTTATTATAAGAAAAATGATTTTTAAAGAAAAAGTTTGTTGTATTATGTGTTTTATAAATTTTTATTTTTAAAAAGTGTGTTTTAACAAAAAAAATAGGTTTTCTGTTTATTAAAATATATATTTTATAATTGAAAATAGTACGAGTAAAATTATTAGTATTTAATATTATTATTATTAATATAGAGAAATGAGAAGATTAGTATGATAATCGATAAGGCTTACAATTGTTTCACATTTATTTTAGTTATTTTTTATAAATAGATTTATAGGCTAAAACTCATTAATTAAATGGATTATAGTTAAAAATAGACACAAAAAGTTAGATTATAATATTTTAATATTAAATATAATTAAAATTAATATATGTAATAGTTCAAGAAATCTATAGATACTAATAAAAGAAAGTTTCTTTTGCCATTTGTCATTTTTTTAAAAATCCTCACTTTATTTTCCCTCCAAAAGGGCATTAAAATAATTTAAATACTCAAATAATTTCTCTCTCTTCATAAAAATTAATTTGCTCAATTGATACATATACATCTATAGATACTAATAAAAGAAGGTTTTTTGTCACTTATCATCTTTTTAAACCATCATTTTGACACTTGTCATTTTTTAAAAAATCCTCACTTTATTTTCCCTCCAAAAGAGTATTAAAGTAATTTAAACATTCAAACAATTTCTCTCTCTTCATAAAAATTAATTTGCTCAATTGATACATGTACATTATTTTAAAATCAAACTATGTTTTTTAAAATAATTTTATTGAGAAGTTAAAATTCATATATTTTTTAAAACATTGAACTTTTTGAAACAAAATATTTTAAATTAGTTCTTTTTTAAAATAATTATAAAAAATATGGAATTTTCAAAAAGTATTTTATTAAAACAACCAAAATAATTAGAAAACTTGAGTTTTTAATAAACAAGATTTTTATAAAAAAATTCTTAAAACAAATATTTAAAAATAAAACTATTTAGATAAGAGAGTTAAAAATAGTATAATTGTTTTATCTCTTGAACAAGTACGTATATATAATTTTATACATATCTTATATTAAAATACCTTAGTGTATTTTTTTGTGTTTATTACTAATTATAATCTATAACTTTTAGTAAAGTAAGGTTTCTTTTGCCACTTGTCTTGCTCTTAACCCATGTTTTCGTCAATTGTCATTTTTTAGACATTCACAAATCAAATTTTCATCCAAAAGAGTATTACAGTAATTTAAATACTCATACAAATTTTTTTCTCTTATTAAAAATAAATATTATTAATTGCTATGTTTCTCTCTCTTATCTAATTCTTTAAAAAAGAGAAAACTTTATAGAATAGTAATCAATTTATAAAAGTGTCCCATTTAGGTTACTCATATTTTTATTTGTTCCAATAAGGTCACTGATATTTTTATTTATTACAATCAAGTCATTAGAGTTTTAGGAGTGTTACAATTAGCTCACTTAATTTTTGTTAATATTTTTTAAAAATCTCACTTTTTTAAATGATTCGATTATTTATAAATATTGTTAATATTTTATATATTTTAATTGATTTTAAAATATTTTTACAATTTATGAGTGATTTAATTAGAATAATTTTAAAACTTTAGTGACCTGATTAAGACAAAAAAAAATTGTAAGTGACTTGATTGAGACAAAAAAATTTTTGTAAGTGACCTGATTGAAACAAATAAATTTATGAGTGACCTGATTGAGACAAATAATTTATGAGTGATCTGATTAGAACAATCTTGAAACTTGATTACTATTTTACAAAGTTATCTTTTTAAAAAATCAAACTATTTTTTCTAGAATAAATTTTATGAAGCAAATTAGAAATCACATCTTTTAATCAAAATCTAAATAATAAGAAACTAAAGTTTTATATAATATGAAAGTTTCTAAAACACTAAACATTTTTTAAACAAAATATTTAAGTCATTTTGTTTTTTTCAAAATATAAACAGGTAAAATATTTTAAAACAATCTTATTAAAACAACCAGAAAAATTACAAACCAGGTTTTTTTTAAAACAAAATTTTTATAAAAAAAAATTATTTATAATAAATCTTAAAACGAATGTTTAAAAATGAAATGTTTTACATAAGAGAGTTAAAAATGGTATAAATTTTTTCTTGAACTAATGTATATATAATTTTTATAATGTTATACATTAAAATATTATACTTAAAGTAGCTATTTATACATAATTAACATCATATTTCATCTTTAAATATGATTATATAATGCATAAGTTTTTATTAATAATAATTTAATATTTTGTTTATTCAATCCATGTATTACACGAGGACTAACCTAGTAAAAAAATTATACTATTTTTAACTCTCTAATCTAAATAGTTTTATTTTTAGACATTAGTTTCATGATTTTTTATAAGATTTTTTTATCAAATTCTTGTTTTTTTTAAACTCTAATTTGTAATTATCCAGATTGTTTTAATAAGAGTTTTTACAAAAATTTACCTTCATAATTTTTTTATAAACAAAACGATTTAAAATATTTTGCTTAAAAAGATTTAGTGTTTTAGAAAATTTTATATTATATAAAATTTTTGTTTTTTAATATGTAGATTTTAATTAAATAATGTGATTTTTAAGTTCCTTAATAAAAATATATTTTTAAAAAAGATAGTTTGATTTTAAAATATGTAAATAAAAGAGAGAAATATAGCAATTAATAAAAAAAAATTTAATAAGAAAGAGAAACTTGTATTAATATTTAAATTACCATAAATCCCATAAGATCCTTTGGAAGGGAAAACCCAGTGTGTGAATATCTAAAAATTTGACATGTAGCATAAAAGTAGGTTAAAAAATGCCAAGTGTTAAAAAAACTTTCTTTTATTAGGTACTATAGATTTTACACCAAGTGATGTTGGATTTTCAGTTAACTCACGAATAAAATGACTAAACTATGCGTAGATTAAAAAGTGTAGTGTTATACTAAAAATTATGTTCAATATAAAAAGCCTATAAAGGATTATGGGCTTAACGCTTGTCCTTTTATTTATTTAAAAATAAGGGTATTTTTATCATTGTATCTTATACATTCATTGTGTCAAATATCAGTTCATTGTGTCATATATTTTACATCATTTGTTATATGTATTTATCATTATGTTTTTAGTTTTAGATTATTTTATGTTATTTTTGTCATTGTTTTTATAGATTATATAAACTTGTTATCTATAATTGTGTTTTACAATTAAAAAATACACATTGATATATATTCACTATTGTATCTTTCAAAACTCTTAGTGTTGAAGGTAACACAATGTGTTATTTTTATCATTGTTTTTTATAGATTATACAAACTTGTTATTTATAATTATGTTTACAATTAGAAGATACAATGATGTTATTTCACCAATTTATTTTTTAAAACTTATAGTGTTCAAGGTAACACAATAATGATAAAAAGACAAAATCAGACATTGTGTTATTTTGTCATTATTTTTACTTTATTAGTTAATAAGTCGTTAATTTATTATATTGTTTGACATATTACAAACACACAATAATATTATTCCATTATTGCATTTTTTACAAGTTCATCATTAAAAAAACACAATAACTAAAAAAAGACACAATGAACTGCACTATATACACAATGACGATATATGAACTTAAAAACGTAAAAAAACATTATTATCTTTTTATGTAACAATACTGTACTTGTTTAATTTTAATAGAAAAAATGACGTCGTTATAAAAGTTGTGAACATTTAAAAAAATATGAGAACTTGCAAAAAGTCAACAAGTGACTATTATTAAAATATTACTCTAACAAATTGTTCTTGCAAATTGATCTCAACCATTGATTAAAAGATTGATGGTTGAAATTACTTTTTAAAGTTTTACGAGTCTTTTTATTTGAACATTTCTCAATTAAACGAACAAAATATATCAATATTAAAAAGTTAGTGGAACCTACAAAAACTAAAAACTTATTGTAAATTATAAAACACCTAAATTTGACAACCTTAATCCTTCATGAATGAGAGCTGCCCAAATCGTTCCCGATCCCACAGAAACATCATCCAACAAAGTGCAAGACGATGGTAAAGCTGACTACCATAACTGTCAGTTTTTGTTTCAAAATTCCATATTTTCTCTACTCAAAGTTGCTAAATTTGTTCAGTTTCAATAATGATCGTAATCTATGTGTTTTCTGATTGTTTCTCCCCCTTCACAAAATCAAAATACCCTAATGTGTTTTAACTTGAAAGAATTCTTATCGTTTAAAAACATGAGATGGTCCGATCATGGCAAAAGGATTGACGCAACAAGGAGGAGTTGACTATAATGACAGATTTGATCCGGTAGGTAAACTCATCACAGTTGGAACTCTTCTAACCATAGCTTATCAAGAAAAATGGATTTTCAACCAACTTAACATGAACAATGCCTTTCTGCATGGGGATTTAGATGACAAAGTTTACATGAAGATCCTATAAGGTTTTCTAAAGAGAAAGAAACTAGGGTTTGTAAACTAAAAAAATCCCACTACAATTAAAAACAAGCCTCATGTATAAAAAAAATTACCATATCTCTTCTTCATTTGGGTTTCAAACAATGCAAAACAGATTATTCTCTTTTCATTTATAAACAAAGGAACAATTTCGTTGCAACCTTGATATATGTAGACAATGTCATTATTGTTGGCAGTGATCATGATCAAATACAGGTCATGAAAAACGAGCTTGACAAACCATTTAGCAATAAGAATCTAGGGAATCCTAAATACTTTATTGGCATCGAAGTGGTTCGTACTTCTGCATGTCTTGTCTTAAGCCAAAGAAAATACACCCTAGACATTCTCACAGATTATGGGCTACAAGGCTGCCGACACAGCTCGTTTCCCATGAAACCTAACCGAGATATAGAAAAATTGTTGATAGCTGTATATACCCTCAAATGGTCAAAAGGTTTCTTCAAATTTGCTAGAAATTTGATTAGATATTAATTTTGTTTTTTTTCTTTGGCTTTTCGCATTCTGCTACTTATTGTTTATTTAAAGTTTACTTATGACAGTGTTGTAAATTGTAATGCACACACACCCAATTGGAGTAAGTTTGTGTATAACTCACGTTGGATGTTATCAACCTACACACTTAAACTCGAGGGGGAGTATTGGAGGATATAAATTATATAATTCAATTTCTTCTCCATTATTCTCCACAATTAGCTATTGTGTTACGTTCATATCTCTTTCTTATTTTAAGTTTTGTATTTTGGGGTCTATTTATACTTGTTGTTTCATATCCATCGACGTATTGAGAAATATAAAAAACCCTTTGAACCAAAACTTAAATAAAAACAAGTTCAAATCGAATGCTTAGATCACCATCAAACCAAACAAAAGCAGTAAATGTAGATGGAAAGAACAAACCAATATCAATACCATAACAGAAGGAAACTTAAACACCGAACACGAAAGCAAATCAAAAACAAAATCGAGGAAAAACCATAGCAGATTAGAACGATTAGCAAAATAGGTTATCGGATTATACCTAAATGTGTGATGCCAAGGCCAAATCGTGGATTCAAGATTTTAAGTGATACTGATCATGAAGAGTAACATGAGAGGAAGACGATGAGTGTGAGGCGAAATGAGAACTGAAATTAGGGTTATTGATTATAAAGAATGGGTCAAAATATCCCCATGGAATGGTTAGATGGCTAAAAATCGACCCACATGTTTTTTTATTCAAAACATCCTAGTGGCAAAATAGTTTTGATATTTTAACATGTGGCAAGTTGTTGCCTAAAATTTTGACAAGTGGCGTTAATGCTAAAACTACGATTGTGGGTTTAACATAGAGATATATATTTTTAACATCTTTTGACAAGTGACCTAAGATTTGGCAACTCACATGATGCAAACTCTCCCCAATCTTTGCTTTTGATATGAAAGACTTGATTGAGTTATATAACATGATTCAAGGTAATGATCTCAAGAAAATGTTGGTTCAATCGATTATAACCGTAGCTTGTTGGGCGATTTGGTGGGCAATAAATGATAATATGTTCAAGGATAAGACGGTGTTCATTCAAAAGATCATGAAGATCAAGGTGCAGAATTATATTTGGATAAAAACAAACTAAAAAATAGCATATTGGAATGAAATAATTGATGTATTTTTGATGTTTTCGTTGGTCAACAGACTACGTTTAGGATGTATTTTTCTGTTTTCTCTCTTTCTTTTCATGCTAGTTTTTGGCTAGTCCTTGTACTGCTCGTTTTTCTTCTATAATATCATTTCTTCGCAGTTCAACTTTTTTGTTCAAATCAACTAAAATGCTCATTTCTTATATTGATATCTATACTACCTTAATATTCATTTGAGAAGGGCACCAAGGTAATTTCACACAAATCTCTTAATTTTAAGAGCTGTACATCTCTTCAAGCATAACTTACAACTCATTAAAGCATAAGGGCTTTTCTTTCGGAGTTGCTTTTCTACCCAGAGTTGATTTTCTTTCGGAGTCAAACAAGGCTGAAGGTTGCTTTCGGAGATCACAGACTCACGCTTTCGGAGATCAGAGACTCACGC
>BJCM01208045.1:0-12500 GCA_018326385.1 Flaveria bidentis
AAGATCCTTATGTTCTTGGGTTTGTTCATATCTTATAACATCTATTTGGAACTTGAAATTTCAGTAAATAAAGTATGTTATAACCCTCTTTCCGCTGCGTTTTTCAGAAAGTTTAAACGGTTAAACAATGTCACTATGTTCTAACAAACCCAACAGATTTCACCATCTGAAGATCCCTCACACACACAAAACACTTAACAACTCAAATGGCAGCTATTACTAAGGCTGATATGGAAACAAGAAGGATCTCCTAAAGTATCAGTTTGAAAACTTCACCTTTAAAAAAGGTGAAACCATGACTCAACAATACTTCAGGTATGTTGGGATTGTGGATACTCTAATGGATGTTGGAGTACCTCTTGAGAACAGAGACATTGTGAGGAAGTTTATGTCCTCTCTTCCTAGACAATGGATACAATACTGTGTTGTTATCAACAAGACTGAGAACCTTAAGACTCTTACTCTTATAGAATTGTATGGTATTCTTAGTGGATACCAGATGAAGATGAGCATGGAAAACTCATCTGGTAACTCTAGCAATCAAATGTGTTCAGCCTTTCATATGACTAAAAGGGATAGGATAGAACCTCAACATCATCTTATATGCTATCCTGACAACTCACAAAAGGGTCCATTAATCACTTTCCAAGAGACTCCAAGAGAAATCTACACTTAAGGAAGTCCTTTCCAAGAGAGAAGTTCTTCTCAGGCCTTTGTTTCTACTGATGAAACCACAGGCGACTTTCTCTTCACACTTGAAGACTTGGATTATATCCATCCATATGATCTGGAGTATATTGATACACTTCAGCAAATGGCTCTCACTCACTGTGCCAAGAAGTTCTACAAGAGGACCTGGAGGAAGTTTCCTAGCAATGCAGCCAGTGGAAAGTTTGGGCAGGATAAAATCAAGGTAAAGTGTTACAACTGTAACTAGATGGGACACTTTTCTAGAGAGTGCAAGGCACCAAGAAAAAATGGTGGCAAGACTTAAGCCAAACTAAACTACACTAAGAGAGCTCCCCGGAATGAGAAGCCAAAGCAGCAAGCTGTTATTGCTGTTGAAGAAGAAAGCTCTAACTGGAGCTTTCAGGTGGAAGAAGCATCTCCAAACCAAGCATTCATGGCTAACCACGATGAAGCCAAGGTATTAGAACATCTTTGCACTCTTGAATGTATTGCTAAAGTTAATAGATACAGGTCTTATAAAAAAGAAATGCGATCTGATCTTGAGTCCTTAAATATCTTAAATGCTGATTTTAAAAGAGCTGAAAATGACTATAAACTAGAGATAGAGGGCTTAGAGAAAACCATTTAAACTCTTAAATATGAACACACAAACTACATGATTCAAATCAATGATCTCATAACCAAGTTGACTAAATCCCAGGCTGAGCTTGTGATAAGCAAAGCCAGGGTAGAAAAATGTGTTTTTAAAGAAGAGACCTTCAAGAACATCATATCCTCATTCTTGCATGCAAAAGTTTGTTGTCAAAATAAGCAGGCACTAGGATCTTGTAAGATAGCTCATCCACACACAATCTTGTCTGTAAGATCTCCTAGGTGTGGTACTTGTGAAGATGAGCTTTCTCTCATTGACCCCTTGACTGAAGTGGATGAAGAGGAGATGGTGAAGAATGGCTCTGAAAAGAGTGAAGAAGAACATTCTAAGAAGGGTCACCATCTCTATGAGGAGAGTAAAGATGTTAGGATTACCAAGTCCTGGAGAAAGAACTTGATCAGATAGGCCAAAAGAAAGTCCAAGATGGCCCAAGAGATCAAGCTAACCTTCAACTCTGCATAGAAACAAGTCTTTATTTCTATAGGATTTGAAGTGGTTAAAGTTGAGTACACAAACTTGAAGTCCAACAACAAGAGTTCTAGTTCATGTCCAAATCATCCCATCATCAAGAAGAAGGATGATAAGTTGTGCACCACTATTGTACAACATGAACCATCAAGCTCCAAAGGTAGTTCTAACCCCATAAGAATTGCCATATCATGTGAGAAGATGAAGATGGAGAGTGAAAGTGATTAAGTTCAGCCTTTTTCACAAAAGAAGACTCTTAGAATAAAGAAAATGGACTGTGTTATGTGTGGGATTATCTCTCACCTTGCTAAGGATTGTGTTTACAATCCAAAGAGTACTCCCCACATCACAAAGAAAGAAACATTTAAGAGTTTGGATAAGAAGAAGAAGCAAGCTTTGGAAGGAAAATCTTTTTCCTTCAGAAGCTCCAAAATGAAGAAGAAGACAAGTGGAAACTTGCCTTCAAAAGAAACTTTGGTCTCAAAAGGAAGGAATACTTCCAAAGTATTGAAGCCTGCTGCAGTGAAAGCAAGATCTTCTGAACGCCAGTCACTAAAACTTTCGAAGGCAACAAAACTTCTGAAGTATTGAAGGTCAAGTCTAAGCTTCTAAAGGTGGTGTGGAATTCAAAGAAAGACCAAGTGGCTAAGAGTTCATCATCAACTTTAACAAATGATCCTTCTAACATGACTATAGAATCAATTACTGTTGCATTGTCTTTAACTTCTTTTGATGAGACCAACAACAATGAGGCTTGGGTTTCCAAATTTTACTAACAATCTCTTTTCTACAAGAACAACTCAAGACAAACAATAATGTATCCATCATTGACAGTGGTTGTTCGAGGCACATGACAGGCAGTAGGTCAGTACTCCAAAAGTTTGAAAGAACTAATGGAGGACCAAATGCTTTTGGAGGAGATGGAGGGGGTTACATTACAAGAAGGGGCAAGGTCATAAATGGTAAGCTCAACATTGAGAAGGTAAACTTTGTCAAGGAGCTTGGGTACAATCTTATGAGTGTATCCCAATTTTGTGATTAGAGTCATACATGCTCAGACTGAGCATGACAACATTTTTCTTAGGCCTGGGGTGGTCATTCCTCATGAGCATATCCTACTTAGAGCCCCCAGGAAAAGGAACATGTACAAGATGGATCTACAAGAAACATCTCCCTCAGGAGAAGTTTCATGCTTTCTATCTAAAGCGAATAGTGATGAGTCTATTCTCTGGCATAAAAGAATGAGCTATGTAAACTTTAAAAACATGAATAAACTTATTAAGAATGATTTGGTAAATGGAATGCCAAAGAAAGAGTATACAAGTGATGACCATTGTGTGACATGCCTGAAAGGGAAGCAACACAAGGTTTCTCACAAGCCAAAGGAAAGAAACTCCATCACTACTCCCCTACACTTGTAACATATGGATCTCTTTGGCCCTACCAATGTAATGAGTCTAGGAAAGACCTCTTACTTTTTAGTGATCATAGATTACTTTACAAGATTCACTTGGGTCTTCTTCCTTAGAACTAAGGATGAGACCCCTGAGATTCCAAAAAAAAAATCATCTTAAAGATTAAGAATCAATGTGATCACAAGGTCAAGACCATAAGATATGATCAAGGAACTAAATTCAACAACCAAATCCTTGATACATTTGTGATGAAAAGGGTATTACAAGACAATATTATGCTCCCAGGACTCCTCAACAATATGGTGTTCATGAGAGGATAAACATGACACTTATTGAAGCTACAAGAACTATTTTGTTTGGCTCTAAACTGTCCATCACCTTCTGGACAGAGGCAGTCAACACTGCCTGCTATGTGCAAAACAGAGTTTTAGTTGTTAAAACTCATGGTAAGGCTCCTTATGAACTTTGGCATAAGAGGAAACCTTTTATTGGTTTTTTCAGGTCATTTGGATTTTCCTTGCACCATCTTAAATACCAAAGATCAAATTGCCAAGTTTACTAAGAAATAAGATGATGGAAACTTTATTGGATACTCTTCCTAAGCTAAGGCTTATAGAGTATACAATCTCAAAACAAGAATAGTTGAGGAGTCAGCCAATTTGACTTTCAATGAGCATACTCCCAATGTCAAAGGTTCTGGTCCGGATTGGCAATTTGATCTTGATTTAGTTACCAATTGTTTTAACAAATCTTATGACCATGTTTCAGGGTCTATAGATATATTACCTATAGGTGATCCTGATCCAAGATTTGAGCTAAGAAGACCTTGAAGTTACACATCTTCACCTCCAATGGTAATCATTCCTGCAAATAAAGGTTCTACCAACACATCAATGACAAATCCTGTTGATACTTCTAGGTGCCTTCAAATTCCAGCTTAGAGACACACACTTCAAAAGAAGGAGTTTCAAATGTTGGAGAGCATGGTGATGGTGACAATGATCAGGAATTTCTTGATGCCGATAACCACTCCATTGATGACAACATCAATGATGTCACACACTTATTAGATCAAGTTAATCTTGATAAGTGTGCTGATGTGGAGGGTGAATCCTCATTGCCAGACCTGAATTTCTCTAATTTAGATCTGTCTAAGCAACTTGATGTGATCCCTCAACTAAGGATCCACAAGTCTCACCCTTCCACAAACATCATTGGAGATGTTGATACATGAGTAAGAACAAGAGGACAAACCCATGATACAAATGATTATCTTCACTCTTGTTTCTTGTCCCAGATAGAGCCAAAGAAAATTGATGAGGCTCTAAAGGATGGAAGTTGGGTTGAGGCTATACAAGAGGAGTTGCTTCAATTCAAAAGGCAAAATGTTTGGAACCTATGTCCTCTTCCTCAAGGGAAGACTACTATACGGACCAAATAGGTGTTCAAGAATAAGAAGGATGATAGAGGACTTGTCATCAAGAACAAGGAAAGACTGGTTGTTCAAGGGTATACTCAAGAACAAGGAATTGACTACACAAATGTCTTTGCTCCTGAAGCAAGACTTGAAGTTGTCAGGATATTCCTAGCTTTTGTTGCATCCAAGAACTTCAATGTCTACCAGCTTGATGTCAAGTGTGCTTTATTTTATGGGGTGAGTGATGAAGAGGTGTATGTCAGACAACCACCTGGGTTTGAAGATCCTGATCCTCCTGATTATATCTGCAAGCTTGATAAAGCTCTTTATGGGCTGCACCAAGCACCAAAGAAGTGGTATGAGACTCTATCATAGTATCTCTATCAACATGGCTACAAGAGGGGTAGTATTGATGGAACTCTTTTCATCAAAGGAACAGGAAATGAAATAATGCTAGTTCAAGTATATGTGGATGACATTATCTTTGGGTCAACTAATTCAAAGCTCTGTAAAGACTTTGAAAAGCTGATGAAAGACAGGTTTGAAATGAGTGCCATAGGGGAACTCAAATTCTTTCTAGGAATTTAATTGAAGCAAGTTGACAATGGCATCTTCATTAGTCAATCAAAGTATGTTCAAGCATACTTAAATGATTCAACATGTCTAATTGTAAGGTTGCTAATACACCCATAGCCAGAAACCACTCCCTTGGACATGATCTTAAGGGGGAGTGTGTTGATGAGCATATCTTCAAGGCAATGATTGGGTCTCTTATATACCTCACAGCTAGCAGGCCTGATATCATGTTTGCTACATGTATTTGTGCAAGATATCAAGCCAGCCCCAAGATGTCACACCTAATCTCTGTCAAAAGAATTCTAAGATATCTCAATAGTGCTCTATCACTTGGCCTTTTGTATCCAAAGAACTCTAATTTCAATTTGTATTCTTATACAGATAGTGACTACACTAGTTGCAACAAGACTGCAAAGTCTACATAAGGGGTATGTCAATTTCTTGGTGGAAGTATAGTCTCTTGGAAATGTAAGAAATAATCCTATGTATCTGCATCAACTGCTGAGGCTGAATACATTGCCGCTGCAAGCTGCTGTGCTCAAGTGCTTTGGATTCAAGATCAGATGTTGGACTATGGATTCAACTTGAAGGACACTCTCATCCATATAGACAACAATAGTTCTATCTCAATCACAGAGAATCTTGTGCAACACTCAAGGACAAAGCACATCAATATCATGTATCATTTGATTAGAAATAACTTTGAAAAGGGATTAATCA
Source organism: Flaveria bidentis (assembly GCA_018326385.1). NCBI lineage: Eukaryota > Viridiplantae > Streptophyta > Magnoliopsida > Asterales > Asteraceae > Flaveria > Flaveria bidentis. The sequence continues at coordinate 5,939 of BJCM01208045.1, forward strand.
AACTAGTCAATGTTAACACAAATGAACAATATGCTGATCTATTCACCAAAGCTTTTGATCAAGAAAGATTCAAATATCTTTTATCATGTATTGGGATGATTAACTTTGAGTAGCTTTTCTTAAAACTTAAACATATTATTTCTAAAACCTGTGTGTCCTAAGTTGTCTATTTTATCACCTTCATAAGCCCCTGTTCTCTTTAGAAGTAATTTTTTTAAGACATTCCTTAGATTTTTGAAAATGTTGATCTCTTTATCCTTCGGATGATTTAAAATTACCTTCAAAAGAAACTTATGTCTTATCAAACAAATATCTACTTAAGTAGTTTTACCTTCGGAAGAAACTTATGTCTTATCAAACAAATATCTACTTCAGTAATTTTACCTTCGGAAGAAATTTCTGAAATATCTTCCGAAACTTAAAATCAACTTAAGTACTTGTATGTTTTATAAGAATAAATTTTCTTCCGAAAGCAATTTTCTTTCAGAAGTTTTTATTCTTCTTAGAATAAACACTCCGAGTTCTAAATATCTTCTGAAGCAAAATTCTCAAAAATCTTTGAAAAATCTGCTGAAGTCAATTTGTCTTCAGAAGCTTTTCTTCAAGAACTTCCGAAGCAACATAACCATCAGAAGATTTCTTGACTTCCAGGAAAACTACTTTTTGGGCAAAAGTAAACTACTTTTTCAGAGGTGGGACAAACTTCCGGATTTCAATGTTTATCTTCCTTCATTAACTTCGTCTCAAATTCTTTTCACATATAAACCCAACGGTTCCCCCCTGTTTCATTATCTTCTTCATCTACACTATTCCTCTGGCCTAAATTCTCCCAAATCTCCTTTGTTCTTCACCTTCCTTCACCCTTAAGCTTCTCAAAATGGCCAATCTAAACCTCAAAAACAACCCTGATTTCTCTATGCAACTTCATAAACAACACAACCAGGTTGCTTTGTTGAACTTTGATAAAGATGATAGTTTCTCAGAGGTTTGCCATTTCATGGCTTTGTCAAACTACTTCACCTCCCTCACCATTGATCCTACTTTCTATGAGGATCACTTTCTTGAATTTTGGAAGACCTACCAAGAGGTCATTCTGGATCGGGAGAAGGCATGGTCTGCCACAGGGTAGGGGTGGATAATCTTTATCACTCCGGCCATTACCAACAATTAGCTTCAGCTGGATGATGAAGAAGGTGGGTTGTCCTTCCCAAAGGAAGTTGTCAATCACTCCTTTGAGTAGATAGGCTATGAGGGAGATTTCTTTGTAAAGATCTTAAAGAAAGGGAAGGTCTCATCCTAGTGGATACCTGCTTCATGTGGTTATCCACATCTTGTCCAACGAGCGTGGAGGGTGGGACCAGATTCCTGAGGATCTCTCTTTCATAGTGCATGGAATGGTTAAGGGGGTCAAGTTCAGGTACTCTCAGTTTGTTTATACTAATTTACTTGCTAACTTGGACTCCTTGAAGTATTATATCATTCCTAGATATGTTCAATCCATTCTCAGCTGCGAATTGGGCTCACAATTGAGGGAAACAAATAATATTCTTAAATTGGGACAGATGAAGCATGACATCTATAAAATCTTGAAGAAGCCAACTACAGGCTTCTCAGGGGTAGAAACAACCCTTGTCCCTAAAATGTTAGAACTCATTGCTCAAGGTGATGACCTAGCAACACAAGCTAGTGTTGAACCCACACCTTTTACCTCCCAACCACCAAAAAGACCTCAAATCACCCACACTTACAAATGAAAATCCAAGCGAACCCCTACTCAAGCTATTAAGTCTCTGCAGGCCCCTATTCACTCACCCATATAGGAGGAAGTGGATACTAGAGCTCCCACTTCCCTTGAGGAGCAAACCACTCTCATCTCTTCAAGGATCAATGTTGAGTTTCTCATGCTCAGCCTGATGAGATCACAAGCCCAAGTGCCTTAAGTGTTCACTCTGTGTTTCAACACTCAGGTGAACAACCTTAAGGGGACAGTTACCATCCCCAACCTTTAGACTTATAGCACCCAATTCCCAACCTTGACTTCTATAATTATGAAGACTTAGGTTTCAGTGAGTACCATGAGTCTCTCTACTCCTCCCCTACTCAAAGAGAGATCAATGCTCCTAAGTCACCTAAGTCAAGCCCACATAAGTCACCTATTACTGAGGTGGATCCTTCTGAGCCTGTTTAGGAAATCCATAAGGAAAAGGCTCTCATTTCAACAAGATATTACATCATTCAGACCTCAGCCATGGCAACTCATCCAATTGACACTTCAGTTGAGGTTGTCAATGAGTAGAGGAAAACCAACAGCCAAGAACTCCATGCTAGTGGTGAGAGAGAAGACTTTGGTCAAGTTCTCTTATCCCCCTTATGATTCTTCTGATGAAGATGAGGGGAATCTGAGGCTAAAGGTGCAAAAACTATAAAAAACATGCACCTACCTAGTCTCCAAGGTTAGTCATCTTGAATCTCGGGTGTTTACCCTACATAACAGGGTAAATGAACAGCAACTTGAGATATCTTATCGCAGGGAAAAACTAGTTGGGAGACCTTTTAGAAAAGCTCAACCAGGAACACAAGAACCTGTGAATGTGATTGATCTAACCTCTAGCTCACCTACGCAAGTGGGTAATGCTACCAGAAAGGGGGAGAAAGTCATCACAAACACTGAACATTAGAGTTCTTCGAGTATGAACATTGAGTACTCACCATCCTCACTTGTAATGGTGCATACTCAGCAACTTCCTCAAGTTCACATTAATGTGGACTCTTTTATTCAGAGTCTCTTTGAGGAAGGTATACCAAGGGTAGTGTCATCTCCACCTCAAGGAACTTCCAACTACATCATAGGGTGGATGTATAATGCAAACATAAGATCCCTTATTCTTCAAAGAGTTCAAGGGCAGCAGAGATATTCAACTTTCAAAATTTGGACTACTATGAAGGTCTTGACCTGATCAACATGCCACTTGTCAATACAAGTCAACTCGAAAAGTTGGCAGGCTGGCTCTAACGATTCAGGATAGAATTACTGAAGAGTTTAGTCTAAGAAGGAGACAAAGGCAACTAGGTAATACTATTGGTCAATTGGATGTTGAGGCAGACCCTAAGATTAGCTTTAAAGGGGAAACCTTGACTGAAGGCCTAGTGGTAGAGCCTGAGAGCCTTGTCACACCTACAACTACTTCAGCAATTCATTCCCTCAGTGAATCACTTGTTGGTGAAGGTGTATCACAACCTCTCTTTGGCCAGATCTTTGATGCTACACCAAGCAATGAAGGCCAAAGGTCTCCCCACCCTATGTCACAAAGGTCTCTCCACCCTGTGTCACAAAGGTCTGTGGATGCTACACCAAGCAATAAAGGCCAAAGCTCTCTCCACCCTATGTCACAAAGGTCTGTGGGTGACAAAGGGAAAATGATTCAAACTCCTTAGGAAATATAGGAGGAGGAGAGAGAGAGGAAGATGAAGCTAAGGGGAGAATGTTCCTCTAGGTCTGAAGGATTCATGGAAACTACAATCAAGGCTGCCCCCGACCAAACACTCAAGATGATGTGTTGAGGGCAGTTAGGATTACTTACCTGCAAATTAGGAACTATGACATTTATGAGATTATATCTCTCCCCTTAGAGGAACTTAATGAACTGGATGACATGGAATTGTCAAGAGAGAGGAAGGATACAGAGGATGCAAAGATACTTTTCCAAATCAAAAAGGAAAAGAGACAAAAGAGATTGTACAAGCATGTTCCCACACTCTCTCTCCAGTTCAAGAATGTCTTGTACAAGATACTGTGGCTACTAAGAACCTCAAGTAAACAAAGAAACAGATAAGCAAACCATGATTAACTACCTAAGTGCCATAGGTCTATACCAGGCATCTACACTTCTTCCTTTGTCATTTGAACACATAGAGTTTGAGTATCTCAAACAACTTGAGCTTCAAGTACTCAAAGAACAAAAAATGACAAAAAGAAAGATAGGGGAAGATGCTGCAAGGTTAGAAGCCATCATCTAGAAGAGCATGAAGAATTCTGCTGATAGACAAAGAATGATGAGGTTTTTGAAGTTGTACGGATTATTTGGAAGGAGACTTGGCCCTATGTCTCTATCCATAACAGATGAGCACATAAGGGTAATCAAGCTAAAGATCAAAAGAGGAAAGCTACTTGACTTACACTTTCCTCCAAGTGAAGTTCTTCCTAAAGTGGAGGTTAAGGTTGAACAAACCTGAGACAACACAACCTGAACCTCCTTTTGAGCCACAGCAAGATTCATCTTTTCATCCACAACCGGGTCAAACTCCCTCTCCTTCGGAAGTTGTGAGGAAGGAACACCCAACTGAGCAAGACAAGACTGAACAACAAGGTGTTGCAGACCAGTATTCTCAGTTAAAGTCATCAAAGAGGAGGAAAAGGATGGCTTCCAAACCAAAGTCAAAGAAGAAGAAGAAGTCTAAACCATCCATACCTAAGGGTGAGTCATATCGACCTAAGGAAGTGCATGAAGAGGCAGCCCAATCAACTCCTATTCAAGTGACTCCTCTTCCTTCTGAATGACCCATCTTATCCTGGAACTTCACAACTAAACCAGAAAGATGGCATGTGATTATAGATTAAGGTGGTGAGAATGTCTTCATATGGCAAACTTATTCAACCTACCTTTGCGTAATCTCTTTGAAATGATAAGATACAATGAAAGTCTGAGTGATCCTGACCATCTAATGAAGAAAGGCCTAGTCGTCATCATTATGTGGACTATCAACTGATGAAGATTTTCAAATGTTTTGGTAGCAACAGCCAAGGGGGAGTTTGTAAGAATTCCAATAAGTCTGATACAACTAAAACATTCAAAAACAACCAAAGTCTCTCTGCATGCATGCACCAAAGAACTGAAGTAGAAATGCTTTAGAAGTTTTACACCTTGCACTATAAATATTCTAAGTGTAAAATCTTCCAAAGCCAAGACCAACATTTTCTGAAGCAAAAAGTGAAGTCTTCCGAAGCTTCAAGACAAAGTCTTCTGAAGCCAAAGAGTAAAGACATATTTCTTCCAAATACTTTTATGAGCATGCTTTTATCTGATGTACTTTACCATAATGTTGGACCACCTTTCAGCTACAACTCTGATTGACTCACCAACTTTCACAAGTTGGTGTAAAGGTCCATGCTTTTGGTAACTCTACATTGAGGTATTGAGTCTGAGCTTTCTACTTTATGTACTTATTCTTTTCTACTTTAGCGAAAGCAAAGAATATCCTAACAACTCCAGTCTTGCTATAGGAGCAAAGACATGTGTGTAGTCAATTCCTTTTTCTTGTGTGTACCCTTGAACAACTAGTCTTGCCTTGGTTTTGATGACAAGTCCTTTATCATCCTTCTTGTTCCTAAAAACCCATTTATTTTCTGTAGTAGTCTTCCCATGAGGAAGACGACATAGGTTCCAAACCTTTTGCCTTTTGAAATTGAAGCAGTTCATCTTGCATAACTTCAACCCAATTTCCATCCTTTAGAGCCTCATCAATCTTCTTAGGCTTTATCTAAGACAAAAAACAAGAGTGAAGACAAACATTTCATCATGGGTTTGTCCTTTTGTTTTTACCCTTGAATTAACATTTCAAATTATGTTTGCGATGGGATGAGACTTATGGATCCTTAGTTGAGGGATCACAGAAAGTTGTTGAGACAGATCCAAATTACAGAAATTTAGATATGGCATTGAGGTTTCTCCCACCACATCAGCGCACTTATCAAGTGAAACTTGATCCAATAAGTGTGAGAAATCATTGATGTTGTCTTTAATGGGATGGTTATCAACTAAATTTGAAGGCATCTCATAATTATCAACTAAATTTGTCATTGTTGTGATGATAGGTACTCCATTTCCATGATAAGTTACCATTGGAGCTGAAGTTGTATAGCTTGAAAGTCTTCTCAACTCAAATCTTGGATCAGGATCACCTATTGGAAGAATATCTGTTGACCCTGAAACATTCTCATAAGACTTGTTAAAACAGTTGGTAATTAAATCAAGATCAAATAGCCAATCAGGACAAGAACCAGTTACACTAGGTGTGTGTTGATTGAAAGTCACATTGGCTGACTCCTCAACTACTCTAGTTTTGTTATTGTACATTATATAAGCCTTGGCTTGAGAAGAGTATACAATGAAGTGTCCATCATCTGATTTCTCAACAAACTTGGCAATTTGATCTTTGGTATTCAAGATGGTGCAAGGACATCCAATTGACCTATGAACACCAATAAAAGGTTTCCTCTTGTGCCAAAGTTCATAAGGAGTCTTACCATGTGTCTTAATTACTAAAACTCTATTTTGCACATAGCAGATAGTGTTGTCTGCCTCTGCCTAGAAGGTGATAAGCAACTAAGAGTCGGACAACATAGTTCTTGCAGCTTCTTGAATTCAGTTCTCTGATTACATCTTATTGTTTTGACCATGTGATCACCTTGATTCTCAATCTTTAAGATGAAATTCTTTAGGATCTTAGGGTCTCATCCTTAGTTCTAAGAAAGAAGACCCAAGTGAATCTTGTTAAGTCATCT
>BJCM01208050.1:0-18051 GCA_018326385.1 Flaveria bidentis
AATATTCTTGAACAAAATATCCTAATAAGTTGTTCCACCACATATGCAATTTATTTAGAAAACCCATTTTCTAAATTGGTGTAGATATTTGATTGAATGATCATATCATCAATTAAATACCAATTGGTGTTTGCTAAGCTTGTTATTGGGTATAACCCGACTTGGATCACAACGTACTAACCGCATCAATATTCTAGGTGTCTTGGGCATAAAGAAACCTACAATGCCCCTAAGAGAAACAACTTTCAAAGAAATTCTCAAGGCCAGTCATCATCACCATCTAACTCAAGATTTCACTACAACAATCAACAGCAGCAGTATCATCATCCACAACAACATCAATCATTTCAAAATCCACCTCAACTGACAAACCAAGCTCATGGAAGCAGTGAGTAATCTGCCAATGCTTTGGTGATAAGGCAAGATGGGGTATGTGACTGGAGCATGTATGCAGAGGAAGTCAAGCCTCAATTTCCAGATCATGCACTTATGGCTCACATCAACGATAGTCTATCTCCAATGCCTATTGAGGTAAAATCTAACCTTTGTAGTGAAAAATGTATTTCTAAATTGCAAGGTTATAGAGAGCATAACCATAAACTGGCTGATAAAATTAAAGAAGAAAAGGTGAAGTCAGAGATGATGAAAAGAGAGATAAAAGGATTTGAAATTAAAATAAAATCTCTCATCTCTGACATTGAAAAACTGCATGGTGAAAAGTACACTCTTGCAGTTGAGAATGAGCTACTTACTGAAAAGTTAGCTCAGTCTAAGGCTGAACACACATTGACTGAAGTAAAACTTGAAAAGTTTTAAATGTCTTCAGTCAAGCTGCAAGAGTTGCTTGATTCTCAAAAAGATCCAAAGGACATGTCGGGGATTAGGTAAAATTCATGTCCTCCACCATACAACAACAACTACACTGTCATGCTTGAATCCATCTCACTCAATGAGGAAATTGAAACTAAAACTATGAAACAAAAATCTATAGTAAAACAAGTGAATAATCCTCAAAACAAACCTGATGTTTATATTGATGTGGATAAATCAAGTTAGGTCACACAATCGAAATCAACGAGTGTTCGAACAAGGCAGTGAATGTCATGAAACCCACAAGCCCCATAAAAGCAATTGTTCCTTTTATAAAATTGATACCTTCTGTTTTAAAAGGTAAAAAGAAGTATGTGAAGTCAGTGAAACCCACTGCTGAGAGCAGTTCTGATAGTGAGATTATATCTCCAAACAATTCAAGCAAATCAGAAAAGGTTTCACTGCAAAAGAAACAAAAAGGATCACTGAGTTCAACACATAAAACTCTATCAGACCCTCAGTCTTTAAGATTAAGATAGGGAGTTGGGTTTGATATTTGCAACAAGGAACATGTTGAACAGTTCGAGAAAGATGTGAGGAATTGGTTGAAGAAACAAAAGCTGCCAGAAAACCAAACAAACATAGTGTTATGAAGCAAAATATAAAAAAGGCTGATTTTGATTTATCCCCTAAAGAAAAGAATGTGGCTCAACAGCAAAAGAGAAAAACAGCTGAGTCACACAAATCAAAAACTGATTCAAGCAACAAACAAATGTATTATGACATTTGTGATACGTTCAATCACAAGACAGATGAATGCTTTTGTAATCAATATTGATCTATCTGTTACTTCAATCAGAAGGGATTGAGAATTCCCCAACACAAGCCTATCTCAAAAACATCTATTATGACACATACTGTCAGACCTCATTTTCACAATAATCAATCTAGGACATCTAGATCAAAAAATGACATGAATACCTTGAAGGAATTATGGAAGGGTAAAAGAAAACATCTCACAATGAAACCTAAAATTGACCTTCCCAAACAAAAAACAACTTTTGATAATGAAAAACGGCCTAAATTTCTACAAAGAAACAGAGACCAATGATTTCATTAATCATCTGAATCCTCAGTAGATGTTTATGAGATGATTCAACCCAGTCATTACCACAAATCTCCCAGGACACCTCTATCCAAACCACAATTTAGAGGGGAATATCAAGAAGTCACCATTATGAATAGGAACGGGAACCCAATACTTTCATGGCTTGGGTTCCTTATTCTAATTAGTTCTTTTTGCTTGCAGGTTCATCCACACAGGTCTAACAGCTTATGGTACGTAGACAGTGGATGTTCCCGACACAAGACTGGAGATCGTTCCCTCCTTCATAACTTCAAGCACATACAAGGAACTATGGTGGCATTTTATGGAGATTCACAAGGTGGTAGAATTACAGGTGAAGGCTCTGTGACAAACGGGATGTTATGCTTTGACAAAGTGAACTACTATGAACAACTAAACTTCAATCTGCTAAGCGTGTCTCAGATCTACGACAAGAAATATTCCACTCACTTTACAGACACTCACTACTACATTCTGAAACCTGGATTTCAGATCTCTAAGAAATGGGTTGTCTTAAAGACCTTAAGGAAGAATAATACTTATGTGTTAAACCTGTGTTCTGCATCACCTAAAGAAGAAACATGTCTTTTGTCAAAAGCATCATTTGATAAGTCACAACTATGGCATAGACGTTTGGGGCACAAAAACTTCAAAAATATGAACAAACTGGTCAAAGGAAACCATGTCATTGGTCTTCCTCAAAAAGAATTTCATTTTGTTGATCAATGTTCAGCATGCCTCAAAGGAAAACAACACAAATCGTCTCACAAAACCAAGCTGGTGAGCACAAACAATACTCCATTGAAGTTACTTCACATGGATCTATTTGGACCAACTTATGTCATGAGTATTGGAAAGAAACAATATGTTTAGTGATCATTGATGACTTTTTACGATTCACATGGGTTTTCTTCTTACTTCAAAAAAATGAGGCATCCCAAATCATACAAGAATTTATCACTAAAATTGAAAATCAACTTGATCTTAAGGTCAAAATAATCAGAAGTGATAATGGTACTGAATTTAAAAATGAAAGTATGAGTTCTCTTTGTGCAACCAAAGGCATTGCACATCAATTCAGTGCAGCTAGAGCTCCTCAACAAAATACGATAGCTGAAAGGAGGAATAGAACACTGATTGAAGCAGCAAGAACGATGCTAGCCGATGCTAAACTACCAATCACCTTCTGGGCAGAGGCAGTTAATACATCGTGCTTTGAACAAAATCGAACTCTACTTGTTAAAGAAAACAACATGACTCCTTATGAATTGCTCTTTCATAGAAAACCATTCATTGGATTTCTTAAATCTTTTGGTAGTCATGTATCAATATTAAACACCCGAGACTATTTGGGAAAGTTTTCATCTAAGTATGATGAAGGATTCTTTGTAGGTTATTCTTCTGTTTCAAAGGCTTACAGATGGTCCCAAATCTATAGTTAATTGATGAATCAACAAATGTTCAATTCAAGGAACATTCATTTCCCAAATCTATAAATGGTCCCGACTGGTTGTTTGATATTGATTCATTTACAAAATCATTTGATCAATTTCATTTGTCTGATGCAAGAAATCTACATTCAAGTGATACTTCGTCAGTTGTAGAAAGAAGAGATGACTTTCCACTGATTCCTCCTACATCTGCTGAATGCACGAATGAAGATGTTCCTCTTCAAGTGGATCCCATCAAACAACCATTACAAAACCTTAGTGTTTCAACTGAAGGAGGTCCAAGCCTGGTACCATCACACTCGGATGATCTGTCAACTGAAACAAGAAATCAAAAACAAACTTCTCCTCCAGCTGAAACACAAAGGACATCAAATGATGTAAGCAATCACAATGCTGCTGAAGTTGAAGCAGGAACTAAAACGGAGTCTGACAATCATCATAATTCAACAACAGTACAAGATGAATGGGCCTCTGACCATAATGAACTGAATGTCTCCAATCTTGATGTAACTATTGCTGGTGACTCCATTCCAACCACTAGAATACACAAGAATCATCCGGTTGACACCATTATTGGTGATCTTAATAAGAGGGTGACAAGAAGCAAGTCTGGTATTGCAAACATCTATTTTTTCTCATGCTTTTCCTTTCAAACAGTACCCAAGAACATCAAAGAGGCTCTTCAAGACAATAGCTGGATTGAAGCAACGCACGAAGAATTACTCCAATTCAAGAAGCAAGAAGTGTGGCAACTGGTAGATCTTCACGAAGAACAATACCCTATCGGTACCAGATGGTTGTACAGGAACAAGACTGATGATAAAGGGATCGTCATCAAAAACAAAGCAAGATTAGTGGCACAGGGATACACTCAAGAAGAGGGAATAGATTATGATGAAGTGTTTGCACCTGTTGCCAGATTAGAAGCAATCAGAATCTTTCTGGCATATTCTGCGTCCATGAAAATCACTATTTATCAAATGGATGTGAATTGTGCCTTCTTGTATGGAAAGATTGCTCAAGAGGTCTATGTGAGTAAACCACCGGGTTTTGAAGACCCAGATTTCCATCACATAGTCTATAAGCTTGATAGAGCTCTATATGGACTTCACCAAGATCCAAGAAAGTGGTATGAGACTCTGTCATCTTTTCTTCTTGAACATGGATACGAAAGAGGAAAGAATGATTAGACACTCTTCAGAAGAAGAAGAGGAAAAGACATGTTGTTAGTCCAAATTTATATGGATGACATCATTTTTGGCTCAACAAACAAGCACCTCTGCAAAGAATTTGAAGACCTTATGCATTCAAAATTCCAAATGAGTGCAATGGGGTAACTCACATTTTTCTAGGGGTGCAAGTCCAACAAACAGTAGACGGAATCTTCATCAGTCAATCAAAATATGTAGAAACTATGTTGAAGAAATTCCACTTTGCTGATTGTCAGTCTATCAGAACTCCTAGGGATACTAAAATGAAGATTGGACTTGATCCTGAAGGCAAATCAGTGGACCAGACTCACTATCAATCTATGATTGGTTCACTTATGTATCTAATAACCGGTAGGCCTGACATTATGTTTGGTGTTTGTGTGTGTGCCAAATATCAAGCTGATTCAAAAGAATCACATGTGAATACAGTCAAGAGGATATTGAGATATCTGAAGGGCAAACTAGCTCTTGGGTTATGGTATCCAAAGGAATGAGACTTTAATCTCTATGCCTTCACAGACAGTCATTATGGAGGATGCAACTTCAACAGAAAATCCACCTCTGGCGGTTGTCAATTTCTTGGTCCTAGACTGGTCTCTTGGCAATGCAAGAAGCAGACAAACGTGTCTGTATCAACAGTAGAAGCTGAGTATATTGTAGCATCAGCCTGTTGCTCTCAAGTACTCTGGATTCAATACCAGATGCTTGATTATGGTTATAACTTCTTGCACACACCAATTTACATTAACAAGACATGAGCTATTTTCATAACAAATAATCTTGTTTAGCACTCAAAAACAAAACACATTGAAATTAGATATCACTTTTTGAGAGACTGTGCTGAAAAGAGGTTAATCAAATTGATTCAAGTACCCACTGAAAATCAATTAGCTGATTTATTTACTAAGGCATTTGAACCTAGTAGGTTTGAATTCCTGGTTCAGTGAATTGGCATGATTAACCTTGAGTAAAAATTATTCAAAACATCAAAAACAAGTCAAAAGTTATTAGAAAATCACAAAAAGAAGTTAAGTTTGATAAAGAATAGAATATAATGGGAAATGATATAATTACAGTCGTTATATCATTCACTATGCTTAATTTCAAAAAATTGCAAGACTGTCATGACTTACCAGATATGTTGGTAGGCTCAACTTGGAAGAGAAGATACATGCAGTGATGAATTAAAAATCTTATTCAATTGTGAAACACTCATCACAAAGTAGAGGTATGTATTGGCTTATCTGAGTGCATATGTGTGTAGTAACCTAAACACACCAGGTAATGATGCTTAATGAATCTCTTTCACCCACATCAAGTTTCATCTTTGTTTTGCTGAGCAAAGACCTGATGAAACAAGCACATAGTGCAGATGTAATGATCCAAAAGATTCCCAATGAGGAACACATCGAAATTAGATGAATCTACAAAAGCAATACATTTCAAGTGAATGAACAAAAGAATCCTATCATGGATCACCTTCCAAAATGAAGTGAAAAGAATCCCAATATGGATTATCATGAAAAGGATCAAAGTAAAAGAATTCCAATGAGGATCAGTGAAAATGAGTTCTTATATCTTAAGTAACCTGGTAATGAAAGCTATGAAAAAGTTCTACCATGCATTGTATAAAGATGGTTGATCACTCCATGCTTGTGTGTGTGAGGTACATATTGAATAAATAAATCAACCAAGAACATGATAAATATCATTTGCATCAAAATATCAACCGGGTATGAGTTTAAGAGGACAAACATACCATCAATCATCAAGTTCATAAACATGTCCATTTTATCATAAAGGATGCACATGTGCAATGCAAGATTGATATGATCCCAACAAAAGATACACTTCTCTTCATTATCAATAATCAATGTATATTATAGTCAAAAAGTTTTTAAATCTTTAATGTTTCTATCCAAATGTGGATATAAACTTTAGAGGGAGTAATTTAAATTTTTTATTAAATCTATATAGATTGTTACTATATTAAAATACTTTCTTAAAAACATTAAAAACAAGAAAAAGAAAATGCATGTGTTGATGCAGAAGTTATACCATAGTATCTCAGCCTATGCAGACTCTTGGAAGCATGAAAAGTGCAAGATCAGTCAAACAATGGGAACTTGTATCACTTCTGACATACAAGTCAATCCAAGCAAGAATTGATAACTCCAACACTAACAACTTCATAAGGCACAAAATCAATCAAAGACAACCTTCATAACAAGAAATATCAAAAGCATAAAAACATTGAGTTTTGATTAAGTTCAAAATTTAATACAGGTAAGTGCATTGGTTAATGCGGGTAAAGGTAACCCATGCATAAAACCAATGCAGTTTTTTATTTCCAAGTAAAACTAATGCGCACAAAGATTGTACTCTACCACATGAATGTGATAAGTACATATGATCGTGGAGTTTATTCTACCGTATTTGCTACAGTGAGAAAATGATGTCAAAGTTGACTCAACCAAATTTGCTATAGTGAGCAAATGCTGACAAAGTTGACTCAACCGCATTAGCTATAGTGCGCAAATGCTAACAAAGTTGACTCAACCGCATTTGCTACAGTGAGCAAATGCTGACAAAGTATGATCTTCCGCATTTGCTACAGTGAGCAAATGCTGACAAAGTAAGATCTTACGCATCTGCTACAGTGAGCAAATCCTGGCATAGTAAGATCTTCCGCATTTGCTACAGTGAGCAAATACTGAAAAAGTAAGATCTTCCACATTTGCTACAGGGCAAATGATGACAAAGTAAGTTCAACCGCATTTGCAACAGTGAGCAATGCTGAATAAGTTTTGTCAACCACATTTCGTGTAGTGATTAAATGCTAATGAACTTAGTTCTTCCGCATTTGCCACAATACAGAAATGCAGATGGGAGAAAATAGTAACAAGTCTTCCGCATTTGCAGCAGCAAACCAAATACGGATTGCAAAGTTATTGAATTTTCACTCCCATATTTACAATAGTAAACAAATGCGGATGTCCCAAAGACCTAAAAATTTACCCTTCCGCATTTGCTACAGTGATTTGAAAATGTGACCGCATTTGCTCTGAAACTTGTAAAATTTTGTAAAAGACATTATTTGGCTATTTAAATGAATTTCAAAGGGTCATTTAATTCTTTTCAAATTTGAGAGACTAAATAGTAAGACGAGCACAAATACACTGTACACCTTCTTTGATCATGTTGATTATAAACAACCAAAGATTTTTGTGTGATTCTACTCAACTTGTTCTTATAATCGATTCTGTAACTTCAATAGCATCGAAAGAAAGGTGAAATTTCCAAAAAAAAATTCATCATGACCTAACTTTCGGACTATCAAATGTAAATCAAACAAAGAACCAAATGATAATGAAGAACACCAAAATCTGATTTATTCAAAGATGTAATATACATTTTCGACTTTAATGAACATGCAAACGAAGAATAATTCTACCCATTATGAAAACTTTTATAGTTATGCTCATCATAAGAACAGAGTCCGATGAAAAATGAAAATGTATAACAAATTAATGAGATAACATCAAATAAATGGTTCATTTAAACTTAAAAAACATAGAAATTGTGATTGTTGAACAACAAATTCCCATTTGATGTGAAAACAATGAAAAAGTAACTTCAAACGTTCATCTTTGACCATTAAAAGGAAAAATGATAAACGGTACACATGAGTTCTCATCAAAACTAACATAGATGTCCCTTATGCAGATTAATGGCAAATCTTTCATGGAGCAAGTTCCATAATGTCAGTGGTTATTTAAACCCTTATGTGCCAGAAGCTGAGGGACTCAGAGATATTATCATATTAATCTCTACAACAAGGGTAGCTTATGTTATCATTGTTAGACCCACCATCTACGAGAACCTCATAAGGTCTTTCTGGAATTCAGCTAAAGTAATTGAAGCAGATGGTGTTAGAACTTTATCTGGAAGAATTGATAATGATCAAACTTTGAGCATCACTGAAGATTCTGTAAGAATATGCTTGCATTCTGGTGATGATGCTCATACACTACTAGAGTTGGATGAGGATGAGATAACCACCTTCTTTGCTGAGATTGGGTATGAAGGAGGATTTGAAGCTAAATAGATTGTAAAAGGATTAGTTGATTTGCACTGGAGATTCCTAATCCACCTCTTTCAGCATTGCTTATCCAAGAGAAAAATACGGTGGAATGATATTCCAATCACCACTTCCTCAGCAATTTGTGCTCTCTACACAAATAGACCATTCAACATGTCTGCCTATGTATTTAATGGCCTGATATGAAACATACAAGAGAGGAGAAGATACAAGTTCTTGATGTATCCAAGATTCATTCAGTGCCTAATAAATGAAGCATTCCCAGATCTTGCTACTGAAGGACCAATGCTTGATATTCCTTATTATCATGCAAAATCATACAAGTACTTTAAGGAGAAGGATCCAAGAAACTTTTATATTGGAGCTCACTTGCCTCTTCTTCCTTGGATGCTTCAATAGATCAATCAATAAGAACAAGGAGAAGAACAAGATGCTCAAGATCACAATGATGAACAAGCTGCTGATGAGCAAACTGATGGGGCACATAGACAAAGGTCAGTATCACCCCATGATGGTGCAGGCGGTGATTCTCATACTGAACCTGAAATTCATGACTATGTATCTCCATTTGTACCTTTTTCACAACCATCTCCACAACCAACTCCACAACCATCTCCATAACCATCTTCATAACCAACTCCACAACCATTTCCACAACCATCTCCACAACCATCTCCACAACCATCACCACAACCAAATCCACAACCATCACCACAACCTTCACTAATTTTACCACCTCATCACTCACCAATATCACCACCTCAACCATTGCCCACTCATAATAACCCAAGTGAGTTTGGAGACTCAACCAACTCATCTACAGCATCCAAATCATCTTCTGATGAGGAGGATCAACATGTACAAATGCCTGTAAAGAAAACAACTTCTGAGACTACTCCCCTCAGAGAGTTTTGCTAAATCTATTGTAAATAGGCCTGATGAAAAGGATGAGTTAATATTTGAGCTCTTGTAAAAAGTTGAAAAAATGGAAAGAATACTAAATAGGAGAGCTAGAATCATTGATGATAGGATTCTAGAACTGGATGAAAAGGAGCATGAGCAAAAATAGAGTTAAAAGAAAAATATGAAGTTGAAAAAAAAGAGAAAGAGAAAGAGATTGAATACCTAAAAGCTGCTCTTAACCATTCTAGAGAAGAAGTAAGTGGCCATGTTGATACTCTTGCCATTCAAACTATAGCAATGGAAGAGCAAGAAGATATTATTGAAAAACAAGCAAAAATCATCTCCAATCTCCAAAGCCAAGTTAAAAGTCAAAATAAAAGGATCTCTGAACTTGAAATGTTAATTGAAATTCAAAGAAGTGTTGTGGTTGAAGAAAGTAAAAATGATGAAGAAAGAGTTATTGATGATGAGAACCAATCTTCCTCTGAGAATGATGAACAAGGAGAAGATGCAAGCCAAACAAAGAATGATGAACCATGTTTAGAAATTGTGATTTATTCTAGGCAATCAGAGGTTACTCAAACTGAGAATGCGGAATTTGAAGAACTAATTAGTGCTCTAGATAGCTTTACCTCTGAAGAAATCATCATAGATGAAGAATTTTGGGAGTTTGTGGATAATAAGAGGACTAACACTGAACCTATTGTAATCATTCCTCAATCTCCAGTTCCCTTGGAAAAGGAGTTAAGTATGCAAATGCTACCTGTTGTAGCACTTATTAAGGAACAAAAGGATATGATAAGAGAATTATGTGAACAAGATAAGAAAAGGGAAGAAAAAGCATATGATGAGCATGAACAAGTACAAACCGAGGCTGAAAAAGTGCCTGAAGAGATTGAAAAGCCTGAATCATCTTCTGGTCCTTCACTTGTAACCTATACCAGAAAGAGGAAATATCTAACTGAAAAGGCTAAGGGAAAAAGACCAATGGTTGAAGAAGAGAATGTGAAGAAAAGTAAAAAAGATGATCCAAGAAGCTTGGCAACTATAGTTGAATTCCTTGAAGAACATGAGCAGGCTGAAGCTCAACTAAAAAAACAAGCTGCTACTATTGATTTGGAAGAAGGAGAAATAGCAGGAGGTTATGATGTTGAAAAGGCTATAAATATGGATAGTCCGATTCAAATAGAAAAATCTATAGATGAAATGGTGTCAAAGGCTCAAACTGATGACCTGATGTTAAAAGCAATGTTTTTGATCAATCACGGGTATGATCCAGGAGAAGTCTTTAGTATGACATATGAAGGCATGAAAGCAGAAGAAGAAAAGGTCAATAAATTGCTAGATCTAAACTTTGAAACTGAATATGAAAGATCATTTTCTAGAAAGGTTCTTATGCCAAAATTGTTTGCTATGAAGAAATCAACCTCAACACCTGAACCACTATTTCCTGATCCTTATAGCATGTCAGATAAGGAAATGAAGGATTATCTCTCAAGCCAAGGCTTCTCAAGAAGGAAGCTTGGAAATATGAAAACAAACTCATTAAGGGTTGCAACTCTCCAAATGATTAATGAAAAGAAAGATCTACTCAAGCAGATGGAAGAAGAAATCATAAACAAAAAGCCAAGATCAAGAGTAACTGCACAAGACATGCTGCTAAAGCAAAAAGATCAAGAATTGTTGGCTCCTGTACTTCACAAATACCCTGAATGGTTTACAGAACCCTTACAATTAAAATTACAAGAAGGTTAACTACTGCTGAGTTAATTGGAGGTGTGTCAACTCCAAAAGGCAAAGTTGATCAAAAAATAATTGCATGGAAGTATGACATCACTTGGAACATGTTTATGGTAAAAAAGATCTCAGGGCTGGTCCAATTCTTTAGAGAGTACTCTACTATTGTAAATGCCCTGGAGATCCGTGACTTAAAAGAACTAGCTCAACTGGAATTAATCAATCACTCTGCTATGTTCAAGGGATATGAATTTGAAAACATACTCAAAATGTTCAAAAGGTCTAACAATTTCAAATCATTAAAGGCAATATGCATGAGGACAGATAAGTCATTTATTAATCCCCTTGAGAAGAAGAAGACAATACAAGTAGAAGAAGTTGTGTTTCTTGAGTTGAAAGTGAAACCAACAAAATCTTTAAAGAGAAAAATAGTGTCTGGTACTCATTCCTCTACACCTATCTCAAATGTGTACTATGATGAAAAAACTTATGAGATGTTGATTGAAAGAAAGTGGGGAGGAAAGGAGGGTGTTGAAATAAGACTATTTAGTGGATATGAAGTAAGATTTCTTGATGAATCCTACATTCACTATATCTATAACAGACACTTCAGGGAAATAAACAATAAACTGGGAGAACAAGATATGTACTTCTTCCTAAAGTGCATCAAGTTGCTGAAAGTGGCTTATGATCGTATAATTGCCAAAAGAAACAAAAGAAAGAAAAAGAAGACTCCACTGAAGTTGGGCAACATTGTTAAACATGAAGTTGATGTAGATTGTGCTCTTCTAATTCATAGGGATGGGCTATCTACGGTGTCCATTTGGGAACCAATCTCACTCATGAAACTACCACTTCAATCTATTCACAACATGAGCAGAATGAAGATTCATGTACTAAGCAGAGATAAAATGTCAGATGCTCAAGATTTTGTTAACATGATCAAGGCACTTTTGAATCCAACACATGCAACACCTTCTTCACCATCACAAGATCCAGCAGAATCATCACAACCTCAATCATTACCCAAACATTAAAGAACATAGACTGTATAATCCTTAGGGGGTATTTTTGCACCCTAAAAGTATCATACATGCCAATTCAATGGGTGAGTTAATGGTTGCTCTGCTGGAATCCAACAAGTCCAAGAAGAAATGCGGATGAAGATCCTTCACAAAAAAAAACCATGTATGGTCTTCCGCATTTGTTAATGCGGAAGACATAAAACAAATACGGACAAATATTTGTTCTTCCGCATTAACAAATGTAGAAGACCAATTAGTAATGCGGACAAGACTTTGCTCATCCGCATTTGCCAAATGCGGATGACTAGACAAATACGCAGAAGTATTTGTTCATCCGCATTAACCAATGCGGATGACCAACATACTAATGCGGATGATCGAGTGAAGATGTTGATCAAGTCAACTCATCCGTATTTGCCAATGCGGATGAACAAGAAAAGATGCGGATTAATACTTAGACTAAATCTGATGTAATAGGTCAGGGATAATTTAGTCATTTTATAAAAAGGCATCTTGTCTGCCTATAAATAGAATAGATAACCTCGTACATGAGGTGATAAAGAGTGATAGAATATTAGACAATCAGAATATTTGTATTCTCTATTTGACCAACATACTAATGTTTCTTGATTGTATGATTACGCCATTCAATCATTAACTCAGTCACTATATTCGATCCTTAGTAAGAATCTCACTCTCACTAACCCGGTCAATTTCAAGAAGTTTCTAATACTAAGGTAATCTTATATTGTTCTTATATTATATATTTCTATATTGTTTCAATCATCCTAACATCCAATTGTTCTCATGACTTTATCTTCTTACTTTTATTCTTTCTTCTACTAAATCTCTTTTAAATTTAATCATTGTTATTTGATGATTAACTTTCTAACATTCACTAACCTTATAATAATCACTAACATTCCTATATCAAGCTAACATATATTAAGGCCCCCTTCCCGGGACGCTCACAGCTGGTCAATCATTACACACAAAACATATATTTATGATAACTTTAATAAAACATTGCAACAGAAACATTTAAACAACCATTTCATTTCATTATAATTGCTTTTGCAAAATAATACATCATTGACTTATTTCAAAATAATTTGTTGCATTACACCACAAAAACATTATACAAAATGGATGCCATCCAAAATGAGCCAAGTAGCCACCCCATGCCGTCCTTAGCAACCATTACCTGTAAACTAAAAACACATAAAAGTCAGTGTTGCTGAGTGAGTTGTAGTTTTAAAATAAACACTTTCATTCATAATCTTTCTTACTTATCTTTCGTATGTTCATTACTTCCAAGGACATGTACAGTACCCCGAACATTATGCAAGAAGCTGGTTACTAGACCTGAGGTCTATCAAAGACCTCGAACATTGTGCATGAAGCTGACTCCACTACCTAGGGCAAGTACACTCATCATTATCTTTTCTCTTTCATTCCGGACCAATGACATATGCTATACTCCGAACATTGTGCACGAAGCAGGTTACTAGGCCTGAGGTCTATCAAAGACCTCGAACATTATGCACAAAGCTGACTCCAGTACCTAGGGAAAGTGGGAAGCATCCCATACATTAGTCAATAACAAGGATTAGACCCCAATGTGCATCCTTCCTGGGTAGCTAACCTATACACGGTTGAGCAAACACCCTTCATTGGGTGTGAACCGCCTTTCAGTGCTTGGAGGACATTCTTACAATCATTTATTCATTAATGCATGCATTCTTTCATTATGTTCCTCTTTTCATTATCTTCCATTTTACGTTACATAATACTTTTCATTTCATTCAACATTCCACGTAAAGCCATGGAAAATAAACAGACATAACAAAGAACATAAACATAACCATACAAAGCATCATCATACAAGGCACCATCATCATACATGAGATAACAACCATCATACATGCCATATCATATCTCATACATCATCAAAATTCAAATTACTTCACCCTAGGGTCATCCTAAGTCAAAGCCTACACGTAACAATTTCCCCAAAAATTCAAAATATATTCTGTCTTAGTCGCATTGGCACTATGGAGGTGCATTGCCTTTCAGGCGCATAGGGAACACATAGGCGCATGGGAAACTTCTAGGCACATTGGAACTATTGGGGTACATGGGCAACACTTAGTCAATTTCAGTCTAATTCTAGGTGCATGGACACTATTTGGGCGCATGGGATTTTGGCCGCATGGTACACTTAGGCAGTTTTTACCGTTGGGCACATGGGCCACTATTTGGGTGCATAGGCAGTCTAACTCACAATTAAATAACTAAATTTTGTCCCCAATCATCATCTAACATGTTCTAAGCTTAAATCTTACATTCTAAGCCATAGAAACACATTCATAATGTTGATTCATATGTACCTAGTTTACGATCTTAATGTAATATATCTGTCATGTCCTAAATGTAATGAAACAAATGAGTTGAATGAAACAGAATATGTGGTTTTTGATCTTAATGTTTAATGTTTTAGTGTATTTTTTAATTTTATTATTTATTAACGCATTAAATAACTATATAGGTTCGTGGTTGTTTAATAGATCTTTGTCAAGTTATGATTGAGAAACATGTTCGAACTTAGTCGTATGAAGTCTTCATGTGAATGGACCATACGCATGAATACTTCATGCTAATGGACTAGTGGCACGACTGAACCAGGAGACTGGATCAGTCGCACGACTGAGACATACGGATGACTCAATCGCATGACTGAACCTTTAGTCGTGTGATTGACTCAGTCGCATGCTTTAGTCGCACGACTGAACCATGCTTATGGTCCAGTCGTACGATTGACAAACCATAACTTATAAATACCTCTTAGTTCGTGGAAAAACGTAACACTTTGAATATTTCAACTCCTAATCGTACCTTAGCCGTCCAGAGACTTCATAGAACCTGTTCCAAGTTCATAGATCACACTAAATCGGTTTGCAATCGTTTTTAACGTTTAGATTCAATCTAAGATCGATTCTACATGCGTTCTCATTGATTGGATCGCCAATCAAATAAAATTCCGCACTATTTGAGCTGGTACACACGTAAATCAGTTAGTACTCCGTCCCGTACATGGTCCAAACACATAACATCATCATAACCATATACACACCCAAATCAAACCCCACCAGCAAACACATACACATATACATATGGGTAAAAACCCATTTTTATAAAAATATTCATACATGCATTTTCAGCCCCAAATCAGTTAAAACGAGTAAAAAAGGGGGGGGGGGTTCTAGAACTCACCTTAGCACCCTTTTCGGCATGACTTTCTTCAAAACCCATTTGCTACAAGTTCAACACCTAAAACCCACCAAAACACACACAAAACTAACACACAAATTCTTCTTCATGTTCTTCTAATACCCGAGAGTTTCTCCTCTTATTCTCTTTCTTTCTCTACAAAATTTGATTGAGTGATGTGAGTAAGCAACATGGGCGGCCATGTTGCTTTATTCACTAAAATTTTCAAAGTTTTGTCCTTTTGATACTTTTTAACCCTTAGCTTGGGTAAAATTGCATTTCTTTCTTTTCCGTGACTTTTATTCCTTCTTTCATGTCTTTACAAATAAATAACTGGGTGTTACACATAAACAAAGAATCCCGTTTGCATATGGACGGCAATGCTGCCATATTCGGTTGTTCCACAAGATTATTTCCCTAAGTGATGGCTATGCCGAAGACTTGGAATATTTTTATATAACTCAAATGAAGTCTAATTTATTAAATATCAACATAATAAATTTTTTCTAACCCATGTCATGCTTTAACAATTTTAAAAGTGCACATAAGTGCCTTACTATAATTATGGCAGAATATAATCTGACTTCAACTGACCATAACTTGAGCATAATTTGAGTAAACCCTGACTCCATTATCAATTTCATTTAATTACCTTTTTAATGATAGTTTATACGTCTTTAAAACCAATCGGACAACTCAACAATAGCCTTCACAAGATAAGTGTGCATTTCAACACCTTCTTTCTTGTGTTGTTGTTATGACCTATTTACAGATATTTTCATAAACATTTTTCTGAACGAAAGTTGTCCAAGGGACTTTAAGCTAGTCAAATGTAAGTTTTTATAATTTTTTTTAAAACCGTTTTCTATTTGAAAAACCTGTTCACACACGTACCAAACATTCTATCCATAAACTAAAATTGGTGAATAATCCTTTTTCAATCTTCCTTTCACTTTTTGGCATTCTCTAAATGACCTAGCTTCTTGTAATGAATTCCAACCTTAGGTTATTGTCTTATTTTATAATTTAGGACATCACCTTTGACTCTTGACATCCAAGCTTTCTTATGTACTCTACAACCATCATTATACAATGTGAGTTTTCCATGTGAGTTCTCCATGCTAAATTTTTACTTTATTTCACACCTTTTGGGGTGAAACATGTTAAACTTATCAACTTACACTTGTAAACTTTTTATACTTGTAACACACATTCAATTCATCTTTACTTGTTGTCATGGTTATTTGTATTATTGTGAGTGTTAGATGAGATACATTATATATTGACAACCATTAACTATTACTAGCCTTGTGACATGATACATCTATGGGCCTGACAAGCCTATTTGGTTCTGAAGCCAATGTATTGCCGGCTCCTATTGACATATGACTTGTTCATCATGGGAACCAAGTACACTTACCTAATCGCTATAAACTTGTAATCTTAATCTTGTTCAAGGTTTGATTTTAGCTATATGTGTTTTATAAACTTGCATAATTTATAACCATTGACATGAATTGCTAATTTTAACTCTTTTATATATTTATATATGTATGTTTAACCTATGGAAACTCACTAACTTTCAAAATTTAACTTTTATTTTAACATGTTTCAGGATTGCTACTTGAAAAAATTCTTCTTGCTCATATAGGACTTGAATTTAGTTAAATAAATATCTTATGTTGTTGTTCAAATCTTTTTTGTAATGTAATGACTTAATTGTCTAGTTTTATTCAATGAAAAATGGCATTTAATATTATTTTAATTTATTAAATTCCATGAGCTATGAACAATCGTTTCACATTCGTCCGCCTCGATGATTTCGTCATCGGTTGGGGTGTGACATAATGTCTCTTTTTGATAAATTAGATATTGATATTCCAGATGATATGGTGATTATGCGGGCTCCGAGAAAGAATGATACATATCTCCTTCATATGGGTTCTAGGGAGTCATCATCTACTCTAACATGTTTCCTATCAAAAGCTTCCACATTTGAGTCTTTCCTATGGCATCGCAGATTAGGCCACATTAATTGCAAAAATATAAATAAATTAGTTAAAAACAATCTTGTTAGGGAATTACCTTTAAAAGACTTTTTAGTGGTTGAAAAATGTATGGCTTGTCCCAAGGGAAAACAACATAAGTGTCACACCCCCGCTAAAGCGGAAATACGGGAATGTAACGAGACGGGATCGTCATAACACATGGTATACGTTAGAGAAGCAATATAAGTATGATGACAAGCGTGTCATGACGTCACCCGAACACAAATGGAGACTTGTGTCATGTTAGTCAATATTCACGACAACATAGCCATAAGCATAACACAAAGATGATCACATAATCAAATAGTAAGACATTGTTTAATTTCCCACAACCCGGGAACAAGTGTCAAACATGCAGTGTAATAGTT
>BJCM01208051.1:0-14835 GCA_018326385.1 Flaveria bidentis
CCTTTCATCATTCCCCTGGTTTGCATTTTCTCTGCGAGGGGTTCCGTGGAGTAGGGATTTGGTTTCTGGTTTGTCTAGCCCCTTCACAGCAGCCTTTAGTAGCTCCTCGTCTTCCAAAGCAGGTGCCTCTCCTAGTCATCATTCTCATAGCATCACAGATAAATTATTGTTTAGCCTCTCACAAATGGTTTTGAGTAGCCCATGCATCAATTACCCTAAACTATCATGTCCTAAAAAGAGGGAGTGTATCATACACACCGCTAAATATCTCTAATCAAGAAAATGTTTCATTAAATTAGCTTAATACAATTCATCCATAACGAACACGGGTCAATATTTCTAACACTTAGCATGACACGTTGCAATTCAATATAAATAGCTCAGCAAGGATTTAGCATCAATTAAAATAGCTCCACAGAAAGATAGAGTTAATAGTATCAACAAACATAATTGTCTCATAGTTACACTCTTACAAATTGGAAGGTAGCATCACCCTATAATAATAATAATAATAGTATCAGATAATAATAGAAATAGTTTCCTTCAACTGTTTATAAGACATATAATCTCACATCCTTTCCACGCTCTCGCTTCCACTACTTCTTCAACCACCCTAGCCATCATGAGTTCTTCTCCTCTGTTCTTGCTCCAACCGTTGGACCCCGTGCAAAGCCATCATGGCTTGAAACTGGGCAGACTGAGAGGTCCGGGTAGCAATTTGGAGGGTCAGCTCATGACGACGGACAGTCTTCAGAATCACATCCAGAGCAGTATCGGAGGGACTTGCGTGGCTTGCCCGACGGCTAGACTAGGAGTACCTATCACCAGCTAGCACACTAGGGCCATCATACATGCTGAGCCACGGTGGCATCCAGTGGTCGTCATGTGGATGGTGGTGGAGTGGGTCAATGACGGAGGTGCAGGTGTCGGAATCCTAACAAGTGGTGGAGGAGGAAGTGGCATCTTCAAGGAGACTAAGGGACCTGGCCTTTCACTCTTGCGTGGGCGGGTGATCACACGTGCACCCCTATCCCTGACAGGTGGAATAGGTGAGCCGGTAGGAGCTGTGACATGAGGTGAGTGGGAGCACGTCCGGCTCCTAGAGGGGGATGTCGAGGAAGAGTCTTCTGATGGCTTGGTGTCGTCGGATGTGACAAATATCCATCCCTGTTGTCCGCATCTCCTCATATACTCCTCGTACTCCATTCGCGGTGTCTCCTTTTTCAGGCTCCTAGATGGTGCAGTCTCGTCAGTGGGGTATGTCGATGCCTTACCCTTGTCAGACATAGTCCTAAATATCTTGCACGGAATATCATGAGTAATTTGGTTTCTAATAGCTCATGATTGTAATAATAATATTACTTATGGTAGTGATGGTAATAGTATCAGATATTCTAGTAGTATTAAAAACTAGAGGTATTAGTAAGTAGTAGTATCAGATATCAGTAGCTTCTTCAAATAGCAACAGGTAGAGTAGTTTATATATAAGAAAACCTATAGACTACTTCAAAAGAAATTTCAGAAATCATAAGTTTTAAACAGAAAAGTTCACTCATTATCTAAAGGTCTATGCTGGAACTTACACATCCGGTAAATTCATAATTACATTGATCAAGTGTAATCATCAATTTACCCAACCCGATCATCCCAACACTTTCCCACAAGGATGGTCCTAAGGTATCAGGGTTGTAGCCTAGGGTCTACTATGGTATTCCCGACTTCTCTACAACCTTTGGCTCTTATAACAATCTCTCACACCCTCGAGCCAAGGTAGGGTGGGACGTCATAGACTAGCAACAAATATGGCAGCAGAAACAAACAATTATAAGAGCAGAAAAGGTGAGAACATCACGTGGCATTTAAAGATTAAAGGAAAACTAAGGCTAGAAACAGATCTAGCCCCCAAATAAGTTATACATCCAACATAAAGACAAAGTGTAATGATCAACAATAATTATAAATTGTTCAAACTCCTTTTAAAACCCAAAACCCTAGAATCTGGGTTTGATCTGCAGAAGGATTTAAAGGCTGATTCTTACTTAGATTTGATGCTCCTTTCTTATGGTTTGGTGCTCCAAAACCTAGATCTTCAATCTCTTAACCTTTGAAGCTTCAAATCTTGACTTTTCTTCACTTTCTCTCTCTACTTTCTCTCTCTACGAATTTGGGAGCTAGGGTTTCAAATGCGAAAGATGGTGGATGATTAGGTGGGTTTGAGGGCTGATTATGGGCCCTAAATCACTTAGGCTCTTGCCCATAAGCCTAATTTAGCCCATAACCCATTTCCTTCCTTTATTAAATACCCACTAATTAAGCCCATTAGCCTAGATGACTCATTTTGACTTTTTCGGGGTGTTACAAATTTCCCCCACTTATTTAGGTTTTGTCCTCGAAACCTGTTAGTCATCAAACAATTGAGGATAAAATTTCCTCATCTCCTCCTCGGTCTCCCACATAGATTCTGATTCTTTTATGTGTCTCCACTGTACTCGTACTAGCAGAACCACTTTATTTCGTAAGTGCTTCTCTTTCTAATCAAGGATGGCCACCGGCTGCTCTACATAGTTGAGTCATTCATCGACTTTAATGTCTTCTAATGGTACAACTGCATTATTGTCTGTCAGACAATTCCTATGATGGGATACATGGAACGTAGGATAAATTCCACTCAACTCATCGGTAGTTCTAATCTGTAGGCCACTTCCCCTACCCTCGTGACAATACAGAATGGCCTTATGAACCTTTGGCTTAACTTTCCCTGTTTTCGAAACCTGATGATCCCTTTCCATGAGATACCTTGAGCATAACCTTGTAACCAACCTCAAACTCTATCGGTGGTAGCCGTGGTAGTGGTGGTGGTAACTGTGGGGATTAGGGTGATCCGTTGCCTCTTGCAGTTCTTCCCGTAGGGTTGAGCCATTCTTTTTTTCCTCGAGCCCTTAGAGACAGAGGCTCCCCTTGAGCTGAGTGGCTGGTCTGGGGTGTAAGTAGGATCAGTGTAATCAGTAGCACCACCCTTCGACCTAGCCTAGCATCCGCCAACTACCTCTTTTCCTCTTTCGGTGGCCACAACTCGGCTACTAACTATCCTAACCGGTGGCTCATCGTCAGACTCTTCCTCTTCATCAAACAGGAAGTCTTGGTGGAAAGAAGCCTTCTCTGTTCCACCAGGTGTATCACCACCTTGACCTTCATCATGGTCATCATCATAGTCGTCTTCTTCATTGTGGGTAGCTCAATTGGCTCAACATTGGAGTCGATGTCATGGTGACGCCACTTCTTGCGAAAGGGTGCCACATAATCTACACATACCAAATGCCCGAACAATCTCCTGACCAGGGGCTTCACCTGCTTCCCCCTGTACACCATCATCCGACTTAAAATCGTGTCATCCATCACCTCGAGTATAACTGCATCGTCTCTCTCCTTTGGCAACGAAGGTAGCTTCTCATTAATAATCATCTGTAGGACACCTGGGTACATGCACAAGCCCTCCTTGCCTTTTGCTTCCAGGTTCTCGATCAAATATGTGAAGAGCATGCTAGAAAAACTGAATAGGTGGTTCAGTACCAGAGCAATGAATGTGTTATGGATTTGGTCCGATAGCTCATCAAATCCTCCTCTCCTTGAAACTATGCACTTAAGGATAACATGAGCCAAGTACTTGAACTGGGGGCACATGTTGCTCTTGTTGTGGACATCTGCGTTGATATCCCCAGTGTACTTTATCCTTAGAAAGCATCCCCGAACAACTAGGGGATGCAACTTGGTTGGGTAAGCACCATCATCACCTAGATACAAAACTCTCCTGAGATCGTCTTCTGTGATCTCTATCTCCTGCCTGAAGATAGAACTCCTAATGAATTGAGGCTCAACAGATCGGTCAACTGAAGCACCTTCCCAGAAGGCCTACTGTATAGACCTGTAGGGTGTGCAGGGAGTAAAGATAGCCTTGTAGACCATCGATTTACGTAGAAAGGCTATAATCTCAGCAAACTCAGAGGCATTCCTGGAAGTAGCATCAAGATGAGCACATATATTGTGCTTGGTGCTTATCGTCCATCTATCAGCCATGTTGCTGCAACACAAGAAACATACACATTTGAGTTGTGTATAAGAGAAGACAGTTGGAACTTAAATTGTTTTTTATCAAACTGGTTCAATCGTGCGATTGAACCATACGACTGAGTTCAGTCATGCGATTGAGCCTGCGGTTGAGTTCAGTCGTGCGATTGAGTCTGCGAATGAACTTAGTCGTATGTTAAGCCATGCGGTTGAGTCATTTGTGCGACTGAGCCACCGATTGATTCATTCGTGCGATTGAATCATGTGCCTGGCTCAATCGTGCGACTGAGGTTCATATGGAGTGTCCATTCGCATCTTGCTCTGTTCGACACTCCAACTTTGAATCTTGTCAAAACTTTATATTAGACTTTGTATTTAGACTCATTAGATTCGCAGGGACTCGAAATAGCACTTATTGTCTTTTTAGTCAACTTTTATGACAATTTATTGGTCTATTTTGAAGAGTTATTCTTAGTTCTTGATTTTAACTTAATCGGTCCTTAGGGTTCGATTAAACCAGTCAATAGGGTCGATTTTATTCTCACAATACCTATAGATGAGTAGGACAACAGTTAGAATCACTATGAACGAGTAATCATAGTAATAGAAATTTTGGGCAGAGTGTTAGTGAATTTTAAGAGCTTTGAAGGGTGGTAAGGAATGCGACCGACTAACCCTTCTATTTATACTATTTTAAGGTTCAGTCGTGCGACTGGACCCATACGCATGCTTTATTCATGCGACTAGGGTTCAGTCGTGCGACTAGCTTAGACTACATCATCCAGTCATACGATTGGTTCATTCTTGTGATCCAATCGCATGGTTGCCCCGTACTCATGGTCCAATCATGTGACTGGCTCATACTTATGGTCTAATCATGCAATTGGCTCATACTTATGATTCAATCGTGTGATTGGCTCATACTTATGAGTTTGACCTCATACACTTTCACACACTTAAAATTTTACTTTTTGATATATGACATTATGACCTATGATCGTCTCAGACATGATCCTTTTTTAATTGAAAACCATTAGCATTGTCCTTGCTACTTCAATTACAATTATGTTTCTTCTTTCAGCAACTCAATTTTGTTGTGGAGTTCTTAGTGCACTTAATTGCCTAGCAATGCCTCTAATCTTGCAAAAAGAATCTAAGAAGACATTAACAAATTTAGTTCCATTGTCACTCCTTTAAATTTTAACCTTTTGATCGAATTGATTTAAATCTTAGTTAGAATTTCCATTAGTGTTTCTAAATTTTCACTCTTTTGTTTTAATAAAAAGGCCCATATGAATCTAGTGAAATCGTCCACTACAACTAGAAAATATTGCCTTTTACAAATGCTCATCACATTGGTTGGACCAAAAAGATCCATGTGAAGCAATTTGAGTGGTTTTGTGTTTGTATTGATAAGTTTGGATTTATGTTACACTCTATGTTGTTTTCCTTTATAACATGAAGAACAATGATTTGAACAATAAAATTATTTCTTTGGCAAACCAATGACTAAGTCATTTTTCACCAATTTATTCATATTCTTCATGTTACAATTAATAAACCTTTTATGCCACAAATGTGATTCATCTTCGGATGACTTAGATATCAGGCATGTTTCATTGCTTGTGAGTGTTGTGTTGTTCATATCCAAAACATATGTGTTTCCTTTTCTTGATGCTCTAAGAAGCATCCAGTTTTTTGGAATTGAAAAGCATAGCTTAAGAATGTAATAGTTAGTGTTATCAAATAATATTGTATAATTTTGATCACAAATTTGAGACACACTTAGTAAATTATATTGTAATTTTTCACAGTAATTTACTTTCTCAAATTTGAGAATACCATTAGTTACCATTCCTTCACCAACTATTTTACCTCCATTCTTATCCCCACCAAATGTCACATAAGAAGCATTTTTATATTTAAAGTCATGGAGAAGAGAACAGTTTCTTGTCATATGCCTGGAACAACCACTGTCAACATACCACTTGTTGTTAGCTCTCCATGATTGTTCCTGCACACATAAAGAAATCAATTAAAATTTGGAAACCCAAGCCTAAATGATCTTGGGTTTCCAAGAGGTGTCTAAAATTGTAACTCCCTCATGAATAAGTCTTGAAATTTCAATATTAATTTTAGAATCAATTGATTCATTATATGTTGTTTGTGGTGAGGATGATTCTGTTACTGGATTGAGAGTCTGATTCATCCTTCTCAAATTGTTGCTTCTTTGTGATATTTGTTTTTGAAGGATCGGTGAAGGTTATGCCCTTAGAACACAACAACACAATGAGGAGAGTTGCTAAAAACACTTAACAGATCAAATAGGGAACTAGTTAACCTTTTGTAAAGATTGTAAGAACACAAGTAAATATGAGACAGAACAAGATGGCAAAAAACACAAGTAGTTGGTTTTCAAGAATGTTGTATATTGCTTCTATAGTTCTATTGTAAGTGTTACAAAAGCATATCAGAAAGTTACAAGTACTTGAGATACATATACTACATCCTATAGCCGGCCATACTTTGAAGGCCAGTTGGATACAATTGACTTGACAACAAACAAAATCAAATGTAGAGTCAAAAGGCAGATTGTCTTTGACTAGTGACTATGACATGCCATAGCTCACATCCTAATATATTACAAAAAGGATAAAGTACATAAAGTAGTAAGTTACAGACTCAAGACCTCAATGTACAGTTACCAAAATCATGGACCTTTCACCAACTTATGTAAAGTTGGTGTCTCATTAGAGTTGCAGCGGAAAGGTGTCCAGCTTTATGTAAAAGGTACATCAGATAAAGCATTTGTTCTAAAAGTCTTCGGAAGAAATCTATCTTCAAGTGTTGGCTTCTGAAGACTTTGTCTTTGCAGCTTCGGAAGACTTCATCTTTGGCTTCGGTAGATATTGGTTTTGGCTTTGGAAGATTTCATACTTTGAATATTTTTTGATGTTGGTGTGAAACTTCCGAAGCATTCTACTTCAGTACACTTATGCATGCATGCAGGAGAGACTTTGTGAGTTTGGGTTGCATCAGCCTTATATTAAACATTACAATCTCCCTTTAGGCTGATGCTACCAAAACACTTGAAGACTTCAGATATCAACAGTCCTCATTAGGATAATGACCATCCCTTTCTTCATGACATGATCAGGATCACTCAGACTCTCAAAGTGTTTTCTCATGTCAAAGAGATCATGCAAAGGTAGATTGAACATATCTTGCCATGTGTAAACATGTTCAACACCTTGATCTTTGATGACATGTCATCTTTCTGGATTTGTAGTGTATGTCCGAGACAAGATGGGTCTTCCTAATGCTAGAGGAGCTACTTGAATTGGAATTGATGGAGCATCCTCCTTTTGCACAACCTCAGGATGTTCTGACTCATCCTGAGGTTTGGAGATGGATGCTTCTTTCTTCTTCTTATTTGGCTTTGGTTTGGAAGCCATCCTTTTTCTCCTTTTTGAACCTTTTAACTGAGAAGACTGGCCTGCAACACCTGATTGATCTCTTTGTCTTTCTCAGTTGGGTTTTCCTCTCTCACAGGGTCAGATTGGGAGGGGACAGAACCCTGCTATGGGTCAAAAGTGGAAGCTTGCTGAGGCTTAGCAAGAGATTCAGGTTGTGTTGTCTCAAATGGTTCAACCTTAATCTTTACTTCCTGAGGGACCTTACTTGGTGGGGAGTGTAAGTCAACAAGTTCACCTCTTTGAATCTTCTACTTGATCACCCTATTGTGCTCATCCATGGTGGACAGAGACATAGGACCAAGTCTCCTTCCAAAGAATCCATATAGCTTCAAGAAGCTCATCATCCTCTTCCTATCAGCAGACTTCTTCATATTTTTAGGATGATGGCTCTTGACTTTGTAGCCTCTTCTGTTAACTTCCTTTTGGTGATCTTTCTTTCTTTGACTATCTCAAATTCAAGTTGTTTGAGGTATTCAAACTCAATGTAGTCAAGGGTAAAGGAAGAAGTGCAACAGCCTGATAGAGGGCCTATGGCACTTAGGTAGTTCTTCAAATTGATCCTATCCATTTCTTTGTCTACCTGAGGTTCTTGTGGAATCACATCCTCTTGTACAGGACTTTCTTGAACTGGGGAGAGAGTAGGAACATGCTTGTATAGTCTTGTCTTTCTTTTTTCTTCTTTGATTTGAAGAAGAAGCTTTGCATCCTCTGTCTCCTTTCTTTCCTTTAACAATTCCATGTCAGTTAGTTCATTTAATTCATCTAAGGGGATGGAGATGATATTATCAATGTCATAGTTTCTGGTCTGCAAGTAGCTGATCCTAACTGCCCTCAACTCATCATCCTGAGTGTTTGGCCTAGGGCAGCCCTGATAGCATATTCCATGAGTCTTGCAGACCTAGTGGAGGAACTTTCTCCCCTTAGCTTCCTTTTCCTCTCTCTCTCTCTCCTCCTCAATCTCCTTAGAAGTCAAATTTCTTTTCCCTTTGTCACTCATAGACCTTTGTGACTCAGGGTGGAGAGAGCTTTGGCCTTCATTGTTTGGTGTAGCTTCCAAGCTCTGGACATAGAGAGGTTAAGATATACCTTCACTAGTAGGTGTCTTATCAAGGGAATGAA
Source organism: Flaveria bidentis (assembly GCA_018326385.1). Taxonomy (NCBI): domain Eukaryota; kingdom Viridiplantae; phylum Streptophyta; class Magnoliopsida; order Asterales; family Asteraceae; genus Flaveria; species Flaveria bidentis. The sequence goes on from BJCM01208051.1 coordinate 8,661, forward strand.
CCTCTACAGCAGTTGATGGTGAGGCAGGGCTCTCAGGTTATACCACTAGGCCTTCAATCAAGGTTTCCCCTATGAAGCTAATCTTAGGGTCTGCCTCAACATCCACTTGACCAATGATATTTCTTGATTGCCTTAGTCTCCTTCAAAAGCTGAACTCTGCAGTGATTCTATCTTGAATTCTTTGAGCCAGCTTGTCTGGATTGGCTTTGGTTGACAAGTGGCATGCTGACAAGATCAAGACTTTCAAAGAAGTTCAAAGTCTAAAAATTGGCTTTGGTTTCCAGCTTGAACTCTTTGAATGATAAGGGCTCTTCTGTTTTCATCATACATCCACCCGTTAATGTGATTTGAAGTTGGTGGAGATGACATTGCCCTTGGTATACCTTCCTCAAAAAGACTCTAAATGCAGGAGTCTATGGAGTCCACATCAATGTGAACTTGAGGAAGTTGCTGACTAGGCACAATTGCAAGTGAGGATGGTGAGTCCTCAAAGTCCATACTCCCTAAAGAACTCCCAGGTTCTGTAATTGCAATGACTTTCTCCCCTTTTTTGATAGCATCACCCTCTTGCATAGGTAAGCTACGAGTTAGGTCAATCACACTCACAAGTTCTTGTGTTCCTGGTTGAGCTCTTCTTAAAGGTCTCCTAGCTAGTTGTTCCATGAGATAAGAATTCTCAAGTTGGTGATCGTTGACCTTGTTTTGCAAGGTAGTCACCTGAGATTGAAGATGAAAGACCTTGGAGACTAAATAGGTGCATGTTTGTTATAGTTATTGCACCTTTAGCCTCATATTCCCCTCATCTTCATCAAAAGAATCATTGGGGATGAGATGACTGGACCAAAGTCCTCTCTATCACCACCAGCTTTAGGTTCTTAGCTACTGGATTTCCTCTGCTCACTGACAACCTTAGTTGAGGTGTCAATGGGCTGAGTTGCCATGGTTAAGGTCTGAATGATGTAATCACTTGCAGAAATGAGAGCCTCTTCCATATGGATATCCAGAACAGATTCAGAAGTATCCACCTCAGTGATGGGTGACTTATGTGGGCTAAACATAGGAATAGTTTGGTTTAAGTCTAAAGGTTGTTTCTACCCTTGAGAAGCCAAAAGTTGGCCTTCTCAAGATTTTCAAGATGTCGGGCTTCATCTGTCCCAATTTAAGAATATTACATGTTTCCCTTAACTATGAGTCCAGTTCACAGTTAAGAATGCATTGAACATATCTAAGAAACATGTAATACTCTAAGGAGTCCAAGTTAGAAAGTAGATTTGTATAAACAAATTAAGAGTACCTGAACTTGACTCCTTGAACCATCCCATGCACTATGAAGGAGAGATCTTTAGGAATTTGTCCTACCCTCCATGCTTGTTAGACAAGCTGTTGATAATCTCAAGAAGCATGTATTTCCATTGGCATGAGACCTTCCCTTTCCTGAAGGTCTTTAGTAAGAAATCTCCCTCATAGCCCATATGCTCAAAGAAATGATTAACAACTTCTTTTGGGCAGAACATCTCACCTTCTTCATCATCCAGCTGAAGATGATTGTTAATGATGGTCGGAGTGATGAAGATTGTTCTCCCCTGTACTGTGGCAGATAGTGCCTTCTCCCCATCCATAACGACCTCTTGGAAGGTCTTCCAAAATTCAAGCAGATGATCCTCATACAGAGTAGGATCAATTTTAAGGGAAGTGAAGTAGTTAGATAAAGCCAAGAAACAGCAAATCTTTGAGAAATGTGGATCTTTCTCAGAGTTTAACAGAGTAACTTGGTTGTGTTGTCTGTGTAACTGCATGGAGAAATCTGGGTCATTTCTTCAGTTAAGGTTGGCCATTATGAGAAAGCTTAAAGGTGAAGGAAAGAAGAACGAAGATGTTTTCAGAGAAAATTTTGGGAATTTAGGTTTGGAGGAAAGATGAAGATCATAGAAAGAGGGGGAACCGTTGGGTTTATATGTGAAAAGGATTTAAGACAAAGTTAATGAAAGAGGATAAACTTTGAAATCCGGATGTCAGTCCCACCTCTGAAAAACTAGTTTGCTTTTTGCTCATAAAGTAGTTTTCTTGGGAGTCAAAAAGCTTCTGAAGGTAAATTGTCTTTGGAAGTTTTAATGAAAAAGCTTCTGAAGCCAAAATGACTTCGGAAGAATTTCCTAAGAATTTTGAAAAGTTTTGCTTCGGAATAGAATTAAGACTTGGATGTTTTTTTCAGAAGAACAAAGCTTTCGAGAATTATTTTGCTTTGGAAGAAAATTTTCCTTGAAAACATATAAGTGCCTAAGAGAGGTTTTTAAGCTTCGGAAGATATCCTAAAAATTTCTTCCGAAGTAAAATTACTTAGGCATTTATTTGTTTTGAAGGCATAAGTTTCTTCCGAAGGATCAAAATTTTCAGAACTCTAAGGAAAGTCTTCAAAAATTTTTCATCCAAAGAAAACAAGAGCGTATGAAGGTGATAAACTAGACAACTTAGGACACACAGATTTTAAGAAATAATATGAATAAGTCTTAAAAAACATACTCAAAGTTAATCATCCCAATAGTTGATATAAGATATACTTAAATATTTGTTCATCAAAGGCTTTTGTAAACAGATCAGCATATTGTTCATTTGTGTTAACTTTGACCAGTTTAATTAATCTGTTTTCAAAGTTATCTGTAATTGAATGATACCTGATATTGATGTCTTTTATCCTTGAGTGCTACACAAAATTCTCTATGATAAAGATAGCATTATTATTGACTATGTGAATGGGAGTCTCCTTGAAATTTAATCCATTGTCAAGCATCCAATTCTGAATCCAAAGCACTTGAGCACAACAGCTTATAACAACAATGCATTCAGCTTTAGCAGTTGATGCAGAGACACATGATTGTTTCTTGCATTGCCATGAGACAACCCTTCCACCAAGAAACTGACATCCCCCCGATGTAGACTTTGTAGTCATGTTGCAACCACCATAATCACTATTTGTATAAGCATACAAATTGAAGTCAAAATTCATAGGATACCAGAGACCAAGTGCTGAGGCATCTTTGAGGTATCTTAGAATCTTCTTGACAGTGATGAGGTGAGACATCTTGGGGTTGGCTTTATATCTTGCACAAATACATGTGACAAACATGATCTCAGGCCTACTAGTTGTGAGAGACATAAGAGACCAAATCATAGCCCTGTAAAGGTGTTCATCCACACACTCCCCCTCAAGATCGGGCCCAAGGGAGTGGTTTCTTACTATGGGTGTATTACCAATCTTACAATCATTCATATTGAATCTTTTGAGTATGTCTTGAACATACTTTGACTAACTAATGAAGATGTCATCTTCAACTTGCTTCACTTGAATTCCCAGAAAGAAATTATGTTCCCCCATGGCACTCATTCCAAAATTTTCCTTCATCAGCTTCTCAAAGTCTTTGCAGAGCTTTGTATTAGTTGAACCAAAGATGATGTTATCTATATACACTTGAACTAGCATTAAGTCATTTCCCTCACTACAAAAAGTGGGTTATTTCAGACTGAAAAATTAGTCTCTGATACCCCCTAATTGGTCTTAAATGGATACCAGGGACTGATTTTTGTAGTCCGCAGTTAGTTCTTAATACCTTGTCCCCGGATACTCACATTAGTCACTAAATTTCAGTCTTAATTGTGTGTGATCAATAGGGACTAACATTCAGTCTCTAAGACACCTAAATTTTGTCCTTAATTTATCCCCTTGTTTCAAGTCATTCAGTCTCGAATACATTTCATCCGCGACTAACAATCAGTCTTTCGTGATAGTCTTTTGGAGACTGAAAATTAGTTCTTAAACCTTGTCAAAATTTTCCTAAATATGCTTAATTAGATCTGGGTTTCATGTTAATTCGGTCCTTAATAAGACATTTGAAAGACTGAGATTTACTCCCTAATAACAAAACATTTAGTCACTAATGTATTATTTAGAGACTAATAATTAGTACTTGATAACATAACTTTTTAGTATTAATATCCTTTTTCAAGACTGAATTTTAATCTTAGATGTTATATTAATTCGTGTAAAACGTATGCATCGAAGACTAACTATTTTAATCCCAAATATGTTTTTTACAAACTAATAATCAGTAGCTTATAAATAATTTTTCATATTATATATATATATATATATATATATATAAAGTCGAAAGATTAGTCATTAAAATAAACCCCAAATATGTCTTAGATAGCGTACTAAATTAAATTTTCATATAAAAAAACCAACCAAATGCCATAAAAACATCAAATAACCAAACATAATAAAAACATGTCTTACCTAACATACTAAATCAAACTATCAGTGCCACGAACATTATCATTAAGTTGCTCCTCCGAACAAGTTGCTCCACTACAATGAGCGGTGGATTCTACACCCTCAAAATCTAGAAACTTCGAGCTCATGAATATCAACAATTTTCATACTTTTCATTGCTTTGTTTCAATTCGTCTTTTAGTGAAACTACTTGATAGCATAGAGTTTCGGCCTCACTTGAAGGTTGTTGAGAAGATTGAGTTGCTGATGTCATCCAAATGTCTTTTTTTCTAAGCACCGGTTCAAGCCTACCATCCATGCAGATATTTTGGTTTTCTCCTTGGCACACAAACTTTGAATAGCCTCTTTTTCTAGCTCATGGTGCATGGTAGTCGTTATAGTTTTACCTTTTAAAGTTAACTTCGCTACTACCTCCTCTTTATGACAAATAATATTCACCTAATAAAATATAAAATTAAAGGTATATAAAAACAAGAAAAATATTAAACATATAATCAAGTTGACATGATCCTAGAGAGTTATAACTTACATATTGAATGCGCGCACCATCATTTAGCCGTCCTTGTTTTTCAGTATTAAAATGTAGCTTGTCATATACTTCAAATTGGGTAAGGTGCGTTTGAGTCTAACAATTTTTCTATGATAATAAGAATTTAAGAACTTTAAATAAAGAAAGATAAATATAGTTTAAAAAATATCTAGGGGTTATGTTGCATAGACAAAGTTATAGCTAAAAGAACAATAAATGTCGCTAGTTATTTGATCTTTATGTTCAATTAGAAAACTGAACAAGAACACGATTAAACTCACTAGTTATTTGATCTTGAAGCTAAATTAGAAGAATGAAGAAGTACTACATATACATGTGTTTACATTTATTTGACAAATCACATACTAAGTTATATGCAAATACTATGTTCAATTAATACAAATAATCAAAGTCTAATGTGTATGTTTAAAATGTGGTTTAAAAAACAGATGGTACTAAACTAATTCACTAAATCAGATAAAACATTTAAATTGTAATATTCAAGACTTACCATGTGAAATACATGATTCACAATTGATCGTGAGCCTCCTCTATTTGCAATTCTTTGTTTTTGACGATTAACTTCCATCTGAATACTATATTTCTATAAAAACCAACACACATGTTAGAGCCTAAAAACTAAAATAAAAATTTATAAAATACATGGCTAATCAATCAAGAATAGATATCATAATTTATGATGCAGTAAGAACATACAAAAAATGAGAAATATATTTTAACTTATACACTGAGTCATCTTTCCATGGATTGACAATGTTAAAAAACATAATTGTGAACACCTTGCAGCCTACAAGTTGATGTAGTTTACATAAAAGAACATAAGTATATAATAAAAAGATAAATGGTTTGTAAAACTTACTTGAGTTAATTCCAACTCCTAATAGTCACATAAGTGGTTCTAATCATCTGGCTTCGATAATCGAGATCCTTGCTAATTGTGTGTAGAGATTATATGAAGAGGCTGATCCAACCCAAACATCCAAAGTCTATCCTGCATGCTGCACAAGTGCAATGAAAAAGAATGCAAAGGAAGTTTCACACATGCAACAGAAATATTTTAAGTGTGAAATCTTCCGAAGCCAAGACCAATATCTTTCGAAGCCAAAGATGAAGTCTTCTAAGGCTTGAGAGACAAAGTCTTCCGAAGCCTTAACTCATGAAGACAGATTTCTTCCGAAGACTTTTAACACATGCTTTATCTGATGTACTTTTCCATAAAGCTGGACACCTTTCTGCTGCAACTCTGTAAAGTCACCAACTTACATGAGTTGGTGAAAAGGTCCATGCTTTTGGTAACTATACATTGAGGTCTTGAGTTTGTAAACTTTCTACTTTAT
>BJCM01208052.1:0-13607 GCA_018326385.1 Flaveria bidentis
TATATGTATACACATACATGTATATATACGTGTATATATGTATATATATGTATGTATGTGTATGTATGTATATATATATATATATCTATATATATATATATATATATACATACATACATGTATATATACGTGTATATATATGTATATATATATGTATGTATGTGTATGTATGTATATATATATATATATTTATATATATATATATACCTATATAAATATATATTTATGATTTTCTTATAAAAATTATTGTTTATAAAATTCTTCTATATTAAAAACTTGAGTTTCTAATTATTTTGAGTGTTTAAATTAGTTTGAGTGTTTAAATTACTATAATATCATTTTGGAGGGAAAATAAAATAAGAATGTTTAGAAAAATAACAAATGTCAAAAAGATGGTTTAAAAAGATAACAAATGACAAAAAAAACCTTCTTTTATTAGATACCATAGATTCTATTAATTGTTATGTTTCTTTCTCTTATCTATTTTTTTTAAATCAAACTATCTTTTTTAAATAGATCTCATGAAAGAAATTAGAAATCACATCTTTTAAATAAAATCTAAGTAACAAAAAACTAAAGTTTTATATAATATGAAATTTTCTAAAACACTAAACACTTTTTAAACAAAATATTTTAAATCGTTTTGTTTTAAAAAAATTATAAACAGGTGAAATATTTTAAAACGGTATTTTTAAAACAACCAGAATAATTACAAATCGAGTTTTTTTGAAATAATATTTTTATAAAAGAGTTAAAAATGGTATAATTGTTTTATTTCTTGACTATTACGCATATATAATTGTTATTATATTTTACATTTAAATATTATATTGTAACTATTCATGTTCATTTTACATATATATTTTACATTAAAATTTAATCTATTTATTTAATGATGTTTTAACCTATCTATCTATCTATAAAAAACCAAACTAAGCATGAAACAATCGTAAACCTCATTATACTTTCATATTTTTCTATATTATTTACAATAAAATTGAATACTAATATTATTACTCATACCATTTTCAAATTAAGAATTGTATAATTTAATAAATTAAAAACCTATTTTTTATTAAAAACTTACTTTTTTAAAAACAAAAAATTATAAAAAAACAAAATACAACAAAATAAAAAAAAATCATTTCTCTTAAAACAATATATTTAAAAATCATAATTTTTTTATAAAAACAAAAGTTTAAGAAAAATACATTATTGTTTATTTACTTAAAGTAATTATTTATACGTAATTATAAACATATTTTATCTTCAAACATGATTTATATTGCATAAGTTTTTATTAATAATTATTTAATATTTTATTTATACGATCCGTGTATTACATGGAGACTAACCTAGTTCAACAATAAAATAGGCAGGCTATTAGAAATTAAAGCGTTAATGGTAAATGTTAATACTCTAAGATAATAATCCCTAAAATCATAATAGAAACTTTATTAAAAACCCTCCAACTTAAAAGGATTAACGGGTCAACTTATTTACTAAATGGATTGTGTGTGGGCTAATGTGTTTATCTAATAGGTTGTATATTGGATTTCACCTATTTAAGAAATAATTTATATAAAACAGAAACCAATGTAATCAAGTAGTCGCTGATAGTAAGGTTGTATAAAAAGTTCGTGACTCGAAGTTCGCTCGAGAAAAAAGCTCGAAAAAAGTTCGGCTCGAAAAAAGCTCGTATCTAAACGAGTTGGCTCGGCTCGGCTCGAATTCTAAACAAACCGAACTCGATTCGGGGTTAGCTCGGTTCGAGCTTGGCTCGTAGCTCGATTTTTTGGCTAGGCTTGTGACTCGGTGCATATTATATATGTATGTATGTGTGTGTATATATATATGTAGTATAATAATAATTATTATTACTACTACTACTATTATTATGATTATTATTTTTATATTAGAATTTTAAAAAGGTTTTCTTAAAATGAAAATGGGTTTTTTTAGATACATTAAGTATATTATTTAAAAAAATATATAACTTGATAGTAAATTGTTTATATTCAAAATAATGATATTTGTTCTCCTAAGTATGGAGTACCCAACAAACGGTAAAAGCCTAATATATATTGTTTGTGTTTTCTATCAATTAATATAAAAAGATAAAAAAAAATATTTGTATCGAGCGGCTCAAATGAGGCACAAGCTGGCTCGAGCTTTTCATTAGCCGAACTCAAACCATTGTTTTGAGCTTGTTAAAATTTTCGACTCGACTCGACTCGTTTATATCCTTGTTGATAGGGCTTGCTAGAAACCTTGTTACAATCTTGGATCTAAGCCCCATTGTTGAAAATACACTTTGAACACCAACTAACAACACATAAAAAGAATTAAAAACTAAAACTAAAATGAAATATAAAAATAAAATTTTCTACTCAAAATTTATTAACTAGGACTCCACCTTCATCATTTGTATAGACATGTATAATAAATTAAAATTTATAATAATTCTGTTGTAACTAGCTTCCCACCTAAGTCTTTATTATCAGAATTAACTACCTTCATTGTTAATTGTCGACTTTACGACCAAAGACTACAAGCCTTTACTATTGAAATCAACTACCCAAGAACTCGACTACCACTTCTTTCGTTGAGAATTTGATTAAAAAAAGGAAGTCCTAAGAGCCATGAAGAACACTTTCAGATTGAAACTATTTAAGGTTCAATCCAAACTATCAGTCGATAAAATCAGAAATTTAGGAATGAAATATGGATTTATTGAGAGAGTTTATTAAACCAGGAAAAAGAATAATCGTCAACCAAATTTCAAATTTTGTATTTTTACAGGGATGGGGTCAACTGCCAAAAGGAGTTTTCACGTTTAAAACACTCACTTTTTACCTTGAGTTTCACATGCGAAACTTCAACCCCAACAAGGGCTCTACCCCTTGCACCCCACCACGGGCTGCCACCCATTACACCCCGCTCCTAAGGGCGTTGCCCCCAGACCCTCGCTAAGAGGGCATTGCCACCTACCCCTAGAACCCCTATTGCTTAGGGTCGTTGCTCTTAAGGAGGTTATAATATCAAATATTATAAACTTAAACAAGTATACACTCCGCACCTCTTGACTTGTTGATGGATATCGTGATCACATTGGTTGACTAGTTGGTCCAACTACACTAAATATTGAACATTCCTCCCCCATTTTAGAGTAATCTTTGATTAACTAATCAAACTCACACATATAAAATACATTCCAAACTATGTGAATATCAATATGTCACTATGGATTAAACCCTATCTATTTATAGTGAATACACAAAGGTAATTGTTGAATCATGAAGGAGGAAACTACCGAAAACTCAGGATTTCAGCATTAGTTGTCAATTGCTGAATCAGGCTAAGTGTTGAATACATTGCCGAAGTCTATATGTTGAATGACCACTGATCAGCATATACCAAAGCAACTGTTGATCTGCATATGTTGAATGTTTGTTGATCAACATATGTGATCAACTGTCGATCAGCACTGAGCTCCATGAGCTACTGATCGACTACTAAATAGAACATGTATGTGCCAATGGCTTTTGTGTTTCACCTTCTTGCGAAAACATAGTACATAAGTTCCTAACTCCAATACGCAAATTACGTGCTCTACTATAGTATCTGAAGATAGAATAGTTTATTCTTATTTTTTAGTATAAAAGTCGTCACACTTGTATATGAGAGGTAATTTTTTAAGCCAATTGATTGTATCTCCCAAATTGTAAACTTTGTATAAAATTGATTAATCAAGTGAATACTTTAAAAGAACTCATTGTGCATTTATCTTTTCTCAAAGTATTTATGTTGTTATAGTAAGTAACTAACTTATATTTCACATTCGTTAGCTAATGATCTAAGAAGAAGTTCTTGTTTGTCTAAACCAACTCAATCCAACAAGTGGTAACAGAGCTTTGGCTCTTAATTTGCTTGAAGTCAATTTTCAACAAATCACTTGTTTCTTATTTTATCACACTATCATACACCACATTTCCCCATATTCTCTACCCTCTCAAAATGATTGTTGTTTCCATCTTTAGTAAACATGATTTCGAGAATAGGACTCTGACCAAACCTCCGATGTTTACTCTAAATGATTGTGAAACCTGTAAAATCCAAATGGAGGATTTCATATAAAATGAATACATAATACTTTGGCTCTCAATTTTGAATGCATCATATATCCCCATGGTTCAAGTTGCTGGTGAAGGTGGAGTGATGATTCCCAAAGATACTACAAAGTACTCAGATGAACATCTGAAGAAAATGGATGTGGATTCAAAATCTTTGTCGCTGATCAGAATGAGTATACCAAATAGCATCATGCATGGTTTCAAGAAATTCACAACTGCTTAAAAGTTATAGGAAGCTTTGAAGGCCAGATTTTAAGGAACGGAAGACATGAAGGAAAATAAAATAGATGTCTTGAAACATAAGTTCGAAAATTTTGGTTTTATAAGCTACAAGTTCTCAAAGAACAAAAGACTGCTAAGAGGAAGATGAGGGAAGAAGTAGTAACCTCAAGGGTCATTATCCAAAAGAGTCAAAAGAAATCTGCTGATAGGCAAAGGATGATGAGCTTCTTGAAGTTGTATGGATTCACTGGAAGGAGACTTGGTCCGATGTCTCTATCCACCATGGTGAGCATATTAGGGGTGATCAAGTAGAAGATAAAGAGAGGAGAACTTGTTGACTTACACTATCCACCAAGTCAAGACCCTCTGGAAGTGGATGTCAAGGTTGAAAACTTTGAGACAACATAACCTGGACCTCCTACTGAACCTCAACAAGCTTCATCTTCTGATCCACAGTATGGTCTAACTCTATCTCCTTCTGAACCTATAAGGGAGGAGGATCCAACTGAGAAGGACAAAATAGAACAATCCGGTACTGAATGCCAGTCTACTCAGCCGAAGATGAAGAAAAGGATGGCCATCAAGTCTGTATCAAAGAAGAAATCAAAGGCATTCACTTCCAAACCTTAGGACGAGTCAGAACATCCTAAGGATGTGCAAGAAAAGGCTGCTCAACCCACTCCAACTCAAGTAGAGCCTCGTGCATTAGGAAGACCCATCTTGTCTTGGATCTTTGCTACTAATCCAGATGATATGTCATAACAGATTAGGGTGGTCAAGCTGTCTACTTCTAACAAGACATGCTTAACTTACCTCTACATAATCTCTTTGACACGAGAAGGTATTTGAGAGTCTGAGTGATCCTGACCAATTGATGAAGAAAGAAATGGTCATGATCATAATGAGGACTGTCAATATTTGAAGACACTTCTTTGTTTTGGTAGCATCAGCCAAGGGAGAGTTTGTAAGACTTATTGAAAGGCTAATGCACTCAAAACAGACCAAGTCTCTCTTGCATGCATGCACTTAGTGCAAAGTAGAAGTTTCTTCAGAAGTTTTACACCTTGCATAGAAATATTCTAAGTGTAAAATCTTCCGAAGCCAAGACCAACATCTTCTGAAGCCAAAAGTGAAGTCTCTAGAAGCTTCAAAGACAAAGTCTTCTGAAGCCTAAGAAGTGAAGACGGATTTCTCCCGAAGACTTTGAAAAACATGCTTTTCTGATGTACTTTTCATAAAGCTAACCAACTTTCCGCTACAACTCTGATCTCTCACCAACTTATACAAGTTGGTGAATGGTCCATGATTTTTGTAACTTTACATTGAGATCTTGAGTCTGTAACTTTATACTTTATGTACTCTTATCCTTTTTTTAATATATTAGGATGTGAGCTATAGCATATTATAGTCACTAGTCAAAAGATAGATTTGCCTTTTGACTCTACATTGATGTTGTTGTCTAGATCAAATGTATCAAACTGGCCTTCCAAGTATGGTCGGCTGTAGGATGTAGTATAAAGTGTCTCAAGTCCTTGTAACTTTTTATGCTTTTGTATCACTTGTAATAGAACTTGAGAAGCAATATACTGCATTCTTGAAAACCAATATTTGTGTTATGTTCTAAAGTTGTTCTGTCTCTTGATTACTTGTGTTCATAGCATCATAAAAAAGTCACGGTTCCCTATTTGATCTATTAAGTGTTCTAAACACTCTCCTCATTATGAGACTAAATGCATTGACCATCCCTTAAACGGACCTGCAATTGGTATCAGAGCATTCCAAACTCTTGATTGTAAGATCTCACAATCTTAGATCTCTCAATCTCACAAAACACTTAACAACTCAAATGGCAACTTTCACAAACTCTAATATGGAAACTGGAACCATAACAAAGTCCTCACTGATCACTCCTGAAGACTTTAATACTTGGTGTCAAAGAATGGAAGGCTTTATCAAGTCTCTAGACTCTAGGATGTGAGAATCTGTTGTCTCTAGACCTCATATACCAAGCACCTCTTCAAGTGCTGCTGGGGGTGGCATGATTCCAAAAGAGGTGACTGACTATTCTGAAGAAGATAGAAAGAGAAAATATATAGATCAGAAAGCCATGACTACCCTCAAAACTGCTCTTCCAAACTCCATATACAAGGGCTTCAAGAAGTGACAAACTACTATGCAACTGTTGGATGCATTGAAGCTCATCTATGAGGGGTCCATTAAGAGAACAAGAAGGACCTCTTGAAGCAACAGTTTGAGAACTTCACATTCAAAATTAAGAGAACTGAAAACCTTAAGACTCTTACTCTTAAAGAGGTTTATGGTATTATTAGTGGATACCAGATGGAGATGAACATGCAAAATCCATCTGGTAACTCCAACAATCAATTGAGTTCAGCCCTTCGTGTGGTTGAAAGTAATTCCATAGAACCACATCAGCATCTTATATGTTATCCTAATAACTCACAAGGTCCTTTCATCACCTTCTCGGAGACACCAAGGGTTAATTACACTCAAGGAAGTCCATTTCAAAAGACAAGCTCTTCACAAGCTTTTGTTTCTGTTGATGATAGTACTGAAAACTTTCTATTCACCCTTGAAGATCTTGAATGTATCCATCCAGATGATCTAGAATATATGGAGATAGTTCAGCAAATGGATCTTCTCACTTACAGAGCCAAGAAATTTTACAAGAGGATAGGAAGAAAGTTTCTAAGCAATGCAGCCAGTGGAAAGTTTGGGCTAGTCAAGAGCAAAGTAAAATGTTACAACTATAACCAAATAGGACACTTTCATAGAGAGTGCAAGGAACCAAGGACAAATGGTGGTTAAGCACAAACCAAACCAAACTACACTGATAGAGCCAACTAGAATGAGAAGCCAAAGCAGCAAGCTGCAGTTGCTGTTGAAGAAGGAGGCTTTGACTGGAGTTTTCAGGTAGAAGATGCATCTCCAAATCAAGCACTGATGGCTGACCATGATGAAGCCAAGGTATTGAAACATCTTTTACACCTGAATGTATTGCTAAAGTTAACAGATATAGGTCCTATAAATTAGAAATGAGATCTGATCTTGCATGTAGTGACATGCAAAAAAGCTGAAAATGAGATCTGATCTTGAGTCTTAAAACATCTTAAAATCTGATTTCAAAAGAGCTGAAAATGATTACAAACTTAGAATAGAAGATTTAGAGAAAACCATTTCAACTCTTAAACATGAGCATGCCAATTATAGGACTCAAATCAAAGATTATATCACTAAGTTAACTGAATGCCAGACTAGCTTGTGTTTAGCAAAGCCAGGCCAAAAAATGTATTCTTGAAGAAGATACCTTCAAGAATATTATATCCTTATCCTTGCATGCAAAAGTTTGTTATCAAAATAAGCAGGGTCTGGGATCTACTGAGATAGCTCCTCCAGATACAATCTTGCATGTAAGATCTTTTACGTGTCGAACTTGTAAAGATGAGCTTTCTCTCATAGACCCCGTGAGTGAAAAGGATGAAGAGGAGATAGTGAAGGACTGGTCTAAGAAGAGTGAAGAAGAGAATCCTAAGAAGGGTCACTATTCTCTTAAGGAGAGAAAAGAAGTTGGGATGACTAAGTCTAAAAGGAAAAACTTGATCAGAAAGGCCGAAAGAACGTCCAAGAAGGCTCAACAGATCAAGGCCAATTTTAACTCTATGTAGAAACAAGTTTTTATCTCTGCAGGTTTTAAAGTGGTTAAAACTGAAGACTCAAGCTTGAACTCTAGTACCAGGAGTTCTAATCTATGTCTAAATTACCCTAACATCATGAAGAAGGCTGATCAGTTATGTACCACTGGTATACAACCTAAACCATCCAACTCCAAAGGTAGTTCTCACCCTAATTGCTACATCATTAGCAAAGATGAAGATGGAAAAGGAAAGTGATCAAGTTTAGTCTTATTCCCAAAGGAAGATTCTCAGAAAGAAGAAAATCGATTGTGTCATGTGTGGTAGTACTTCTCATTTTGCAAAGGATTGCCTCTACAATTCTAAAAGTACTATCCATATGATTAAAAAAGAAACTTCTGAGAGTTTGAAGAAGAAACAAGCTTTGGAAGGAAACTCATTTCCTTTCGGAAGCTCTAAAATGAAGAATAAAACAAGTGAAAACTTGTCTTCGGAAGAAAATTTGGTCTCGTAAGAAAGGAATACTTCCGAAGCACTGAAGCTTGCTGCAGTGATAGCAAGATCTTCTAAAGGTCTAGTCTCTAAAACTTTCAAAGTTGTTAAAACTTCCGAAGCATTGAAGGTTAAGTCTAAGCTTCCAAAGGTGGCGTGGAAGACAAAGAAAGATCAAGTGGCTGAGAGTTCTTCATCAACATTAGCAAATGATCCTCAAAATCTAACAATAGGATCAATTACTGTTTCATTGTCCTCAAATTCTTTTAATAAGCCCAAGACCAACAATGCTTGGGTTTCTAAATGTAACTAACCATATCTTTCTTGCAAGAACAACTCAAGACAAATAGAAATTTATGGAGGGTCAGTTGCTTTTGGAGGAGATGCTGGAGGTTACATTACTAGAAGGGGCAGTGTCATAAATGGTAAACTCAACATTAAGAAGGTAAACTTTGTCAAGGAGACTGGATACAATCTTTTGAGTGTATCTCAATTTTGTGATCAGATACATAACATTCTTTTCACTAAGCATGAGTGCATTGTTCTCAAGTACAAGGTGGTTATTCCTCAAGAGCATATTCTGCTTAAGTCCCTTAGGAGAGGGAACATGTACAAGATGGACTTGCAAGAAACATCTCCTTCAGGAGAAGTTTCATGCTTTCTATCTAAAGCCAATAGTGATGAATCTTTCCCTGGCATAAAAGAATGTATCATATAAACTTTAAAAATATAAACAAATTGATTAAGAATGATTTGGTAACTAGAGTGCCAAAGAAAGAGTTTACAAGTGATGACCACTGTTTTGCATGCCTCAAAAAGAAGCAACACAAGGTATCTCACAAGCCAAAGGAAAGAAACTCTATCATTACTCCCCTACACTTATAACATATGAATCTCTTTGGCCCCACCAGTGTAATGAGTCTAGGAAAGACCTCATATTGTTTAGTGATCACAGATGACTTTATAAGATTCACTTGGGTCTTCTTTCTTAGAACTAAAGATGAGACTCTTGAGATTTTGAAGAATTTCATCTTAAAGATCGAGAATCAATGTGATCACAAGGTCAAGACCATAAGATGTGATCAGGGAACTGAATTTAAAAACCAAATCCTTGATGCATTTTGTGATGAAAAGGGTATTACAAGACAATATAGTGCTCCAAAGACTCCTCAGCAAAATGGTGTTACTAAGTGTAGAAACAAGACACTAATTGAAGCTGCAAGAACTATGTTGTCTAACTCTAAACTGCTTATCACCTTCTGGACAGAAGCAGTAAACACTACTTGCTATGTGCAAAACATAGTTTTAGTAGTCAAGACTCATGGTAAGATTCCTTATGAACTTTGGCAAAAGAGAAAACCTTTCATTGGTTTTCTCAAGTCATTTGGATGTTCTCGCACCATCTTGAATACCAAAGACCAAATAGCCAAATATGATGAAAATCAGATGACGGACACTTTGTTGAATACGTTTTTCAAGCCAAGGCTTATAAAGTATACAATCTCAGAACTAGAGTAGGTTAGGAGTCAGCCAATGTGACTTTCATTGAGCACACTCCTAGTGTGAAGGAGCTTTAAATGTTGAAGAAGATGGTTGTGGAGATAGTGATCAAGAATTTCCTGATACTGACAACTACTTTATTGAAGACAACATAAATGATGTCACACACTCATTGGAACAAGTCTATCTTGATAAGTGTGTTGATATGGTGGGAGATACTTCAATGCCTGATCTAAATTTCTTTAATTTAGATCTCTCTATGCAAATTGTTGTGATTCCTCAACTCAGAATCCACAAGTCTCACCGCACCACAAATATCAAAGGATATGTTGACACAGGGGTAAGAACAAGAGGACAAACTCATGATGTAAATGTTGTATTCACTCTTGTTTCTTGTCCCAAATGGAGCCAAAGAGAGTTGATAAAGCTTTAAAGGATGGAAGTTTGGTTGAAGCTATGAAGGAGGAGCTGCTTCAATTTAAAAAGCAAAAGAGTTTGGAAGTTATGTCCTCTCCCTCAAGGAGACTATCATAGGAACCAAATGGGTGTTTAGGAACTAGAAGAATGATAGAGGACTAGTCATCAAAAATAAGGAAAGACTAGTTATCCAAGGTTACACACAAGAAGAATGAATTGATTACGCAAATGTCTTTCCTCCTGTAGCAAGACTTGAAGCTGTCAAAATATTCCTAGCTTTTGTTACATCTAAGGAATTCAAGGTCTACCAGCTTGATGTCAAGTGTGCTTTTCTATATAGGGTGATTGATGAAGAGGTGTATGTCAATAAACCACCTGGTTTTGTAGATCCTAATCATTCTGATTATGTCTACAAACTTGATAAAGCTCTTTATGGGCTGCACCAAACTCCAAGAAAGTGGTACGAGACTCTATCTCAGTATCTCTGTCAGCATGGCTACAAAATGAGTACTATAGATGGAACTCTATTCATCAAAGGAACAAGAAATGACTTAATGCTAGGTCAAGTATATGTAGATGACATATTCTTTGGGTCAGCTAATCTAAAGCTCTTAAAAGACTTTGAGAAGCTGATGAAAAATAGATTTGAAATTTGAAATGAGTGCCATGGGAGAACTCAATTTCTTTCTAGGAATGCAAGTGAAGCAAGTTGATAGTGTCATCTTCATAAGTCAGTCAAAGTATGTATAAGACATACTTACAAGATTCAACATGACTGATTGTAAGATTGAAAAGACACCCGTAGCTAGAAACCATTCCCTTGGTCCAGTCATTGAGGGGGAGTGTGTAGATGACCACCTTTATCGGGCTATGATTGGGTCTCTTATGTATCTTATAGCTAGAAGGCCTAATAACATGTTTGCCACATGTATTTATGCAAGATATCAAGCCAACCTCAAGATGTCACACCTAGTCACTGTCAAGAGGATTCTAAGATACCTAAAAGGTGCTGCTACATTAGGCCTTTGGTATCCAAAGAATTATAACATTAACTTATATGCTTATACATATAGTGACTATGGTGGTTGTAATATGAATACAAAGTCTACATCTGGGGGATGTCAATTCTTTGGTGGAAGGATTGTCTCATAGCAATGTAAGAAACAATCATGTGTGTCTACATCAACTATTGAAGCTGAATATATTGCTGCTGCTATCTGCTTTGCTCAAGTGCTTTGGATTTAAAATCAGATGCTAGACTATAGATTTAACTTCAAAGAGACTCATATCCACATAGACACCAATAGTGCTATCTCTATTATAGAGAATCGTTGTGCAACACTCAAGGATAAAACACATCAACATCAGATATCATTTAATTAGAGATAACTTTGAAAATGGATTAATCAAACTAGTCAAAGTTAACATAAATGAACAATATGCAGATTTGTTTATCAAAGCTTTTGACGAACAGAGATTTAAATATCTTATATCAGCTATTGGGATGATTAACTTTAAGAAGATTTTCTTTAAACTTAATTCATATTATTTCTAAAATCTATGTGTTCTAAGTGGTCTATTTCATCGTCTTCATAAGCCCTTGTTTACTTGGAAGAAAAAAATCTTTTAAAAACTCTATCTCTTAGATTAGTTAGAATTTTGATCATTTTTAGTTCAGAAGATATTACTTTACCTTCGAAATAAAATTATGTCATCCCAAACAAATAACTACTTATTTCAACTTACCTTCGAAAGAAATATTTCAAATATCTTCTGAAGCATAAATGAATATAAGTACTTATATGTTTTTGAAGAACAATTTTCATCCCAAAGCAAATTAAGTCTCGAAAGTTTTTATTTCTCTTAGAATAAAAATCTTCAAGTCTAAGTATCCTCCGAAGCAAAATTCTCCTTAATCTTTGAAATTTCTTCCGAAGTCATTTTAGCTTCGGAAGCTTTTTGTCAAAACTTTCAAAGAGAAAATACCTTCAAAAGATTTTCGACTTCCAAGAAAACTACCTTTTTGGGCACCTTTTCAGAGCTGGGATAGATATCTGGATTTCAAAGTTTATCTTGTTTTATTAACTTTGTCTCAAATCCAATTCATATAAATATACCCAATGATTCCCCCTCTTTTACTCTCTTCTTCATCTGCAACTACTCCTTATCACAATAATAATATGAAATAATTCACCCAACCTCAACCGCAGAAACAACCCTTATTTTTCCATGCAACTCCACAAGTAGCACAATCAGGTTTCCCTGTTGGACTCAGAGAAAGATTTTAGTTTCTCAGAGGTATGTTGTTTTCTTGCTATAGATACATGTTGTTCCTAGTTTATCAGCTTAAATGTAGAAGTCTTTCATGTCTTACACATATGTAATGAAATGGTTCAATGAAATATAATATGTGGTTGATGTTTATTAATGTTTAATTATTTCATATTATTATTGTGATAAGTATATTTCTTATATATGAACTTATTATATAGGTTTGAAGTTATTATATATAGTTTTTAGTCAATAATGATTGAGAAATGTGTTTAATCTAGTCGGATGAGTATTCATGCTAATGGACCATACGCATGAATACATCATGCTTATGGACCAGTCGCACGACTGAACCAGGAGACTGGATCAGTCGTATGACTCAGTCGCACGACTGAACCTTCAGTCATGCGTATGACTCAGTCGCATGATTCAGTCGCAAGACTGAACCACGATAATGGTTCAGTCATAAGAATGAAAACTACAAACCTATAAATACCACTTAATTCGTAGAAAAACATAACAATTCAGAACACTTGAGAATACTTCATAACTTATCGAACCCTAGCCGTCCAGAACGTCCAAGAAAGCCAATCCAACTTCAAAGTCCATTCTTGATCAATTCTTACTCGTTCTTAAAGTTTAGTTTGTTCTTATATCGATCGGGTTAATGTTCTCACTGATTGGATCGTCAATCAAATAGGATTCTACACTATTTGATCTGGTCTCACGCATAATCAGTTAGTATCCCGTACGTACACGGTCCTGACAAGTGGTATCAGAGTTTTGGCTCTTGATTTTGCGTGGATTCGATTAATTTTGGTGTTAAAACACACGTTTTAATTCAAAAGATTCACCACGTTGGTTCTAAAGGTGTTTTCGACGTTTGCATGCATAAAAGTTGTGTTTTTCATCATACGGC